>JAODAL010062264.1:0-19849 GCA_025379985.1 Phyllomedusa bahiana | reverse complement strand
GGTTTGGGGCTTATGCGTGCCCAGGAAAGGGGATAGTTATGCCGTTCAATAAAATGGGGTTTTCAAAGAACCCCTATTTCCGGCATTTTTAAAATTTTTGGGTCCGGTTTTGGGGTTTCTGCGCAGGCAAAATAGTCATGTCCATTTTTAACTAAAAGGGTGGTTCAAAGACTCCTATTTCGGCACTTTTTAAATCGGGGGGTCAGAGGTTTTTGGGGGTTATCTGGGCCCAGGACAGGATAGCCCCATGTCAGTTAACTAAAATGGGGTTCAAAGACTTATTTCCGGCATTTTTTAATCTGGGGGGTCAGACGGGTTTTAAATGGTTTTTGGGGTTTTACGGGACAGATATGTAAATGTCCATTCACTAAAATGGTGGTTCAAAGACTCCTTTTTTTTTGCACTTTTTAACTGTGGGTAGACAGGTTTAATGGTCATTCTGCGGTACAGGCAGATTGTAATGTCCAGTTCAACAAAAATGGTGGTTGAAAGATCCTTTTCCCAGCACTTTTTAATCTGTGGGTCAGACAGGTTTAAATGGTCATTCTGCGGTTTTTCGGAAAGAATAGTCAATGTCCATTAAACAAAAAATGGTGGTTAAAAGACTCCTTTTTGGGCATTTTTTTAAATTGGGGGTCATCGGGTTTTGGGGGGCTCTGTTGTGGCCCAGGGACGGGATGTCTTTTCCCAGTTCAACTAAAATGGGGGTTTTAAAGCTCCTTTTTCCCCAGACTTTTTAATCTGGGGGTCGACGGGTTTTAAATTGGTCATTTGGGTACAGGACAGATATATCAATGCCCGTTCAACTAAAATGGTGGTTCAAAGACTCCTATTTTCCCGGCACTTTTTAAATCTGGGGGTCATGCAGGTTTGGGGCTCATGTGTGGACCAGGACAGGGATAGTCAATGTCCAGTGAAACTAAAATGGTGGTTCAAAGGGACTCCTTTTTCAGCATTTTTTAATCTGGGGTCATGCAGGTTTAGGTCATGCTGCGGTTCCAGGACAGGATATTCAATGTCCAGTTCAAGTAAAATGTGGTTCTAATCATACTGCTTTGGCACTTTTAATTTGGGGTAATGCAGGTTTAAGGGTCAGGCTGTGGTGCCAGACAGGGATTAGTGAATGGTGTGTGATCTTTTTTCTGTGCATTTTATAACCTATGCAGTGTGTTGCCAAAGATGTAGCAGGGTATCCATTTGACGTTGTAATGATGGTTTAATTCGCTTCTCCAGGCCTGTTTTTGGGTGTAGAATGAAGGTGTTGGTCCCCCCCCCGATAGACTTTAATGTTAATGGTGATCAGGGAGTGTTGAGCGATTACGTTGTTGACATGGGTGTATATTCGATAGTCGGCCACAATCGTAGGTTTTTCGATAGTGAGCAGCGATATGAGCAATGACATAAAGTCTTGGAGAGCACAACCCATCTTCTTCAACCAAAGGGTGAGAAGAAGCTGGATTACATCCACACAGTCAACTTGGATACGTGCTTATCGTAGGCACACACTTGGTTATATAGCCCAGAAAAAAAAAAACAACCATTCACTATCCCTGTCTTGTACACAGCATTGACCCTTAACCTGCATCACCACAAATTAAAAGTGCCGAAGACTGTTATGATTTGAACATCATCTTACTTGAATGGACATTGAATATCCCTGTCCTGGAAGCAGCATGAGCCCAAACCTCATGCACCCCGATTTAAAGTGCTGGAAAAACGGAATCTTTCAACCACCATTTAGTTCACTGGAATGACTATACTGTTGGCACAGCTGAGCCCAAACCTCGACCCACATTTAAAAAGTGCCGGAAAAAAGGAGTCTTTCAAACCACCATTTTAGTTTCACGGCATTGACTATAACTGTCAGGCAAGCATGAGCCCAAACTGCATGACCCCCACATTAAAACACTGCCTGAAACAGGAGTCTTTCAACCACCATTTTAGTTTCACTGGACATTGACTATACCTGTCCTGGGCCACAGCATGAGCCCCAAACCTGCATAATCCCCAGATCTAAAAAGTGCTGGAAAAAGGCGACTTTCAACCACCAGTTTAGTTTCACTGGACATTGACTATACCTGTCCTGGGCCACAGCATGACCCGGGCGGAGTTACAGTGGGTGCGGTGAGAGCCAGGCTGGCGTTCCGTCATCTATTACACGCAGGTTAAAATGCCCTGATGACGCAGCAACGAAAACTGTCATGCTGAAGCAGAGTGCGGAAGCGGAAGTGTGAGAACTCCAGCCTTCCTCAGTATACAGTCAATACCGGGGTAATGCTTGCCCCTCCGTATGAGTGTGGACCAATTGAGCTTCACTTGGAAATACTGGTGGTTAACGCTCCTGTTACACCCAAGTGCCCTTTATCTTGGCATTCTTTTTCTCATTTTACTCAACGTGCTGGAGGAAATGGTCTCTGTACTTTGTTCTCTGTCCGTGCTCCATACTCCATGTCCTCTGAATAACCTACATCTGGTCAAGTTTTCCTGTACCTCCCTTGTACAATTCAGAGGAATTTTTTAACAGCTATTTTGTATATGCAAGTTTTTTAGTAGTTTAATTCTACAAAACACATTTTTAAAAATCGGATGGAATCCCACCATGTCTTTGTTTCTTTTTTAATTGTATTAATGGGTTGTCTCAATAAAGGATTGATAGCTATGTTAAAGATCTTGCAAAAACAAGTCATTTTGCAATATGTGTCCATTACAGTGTCTACCTATTCCTGTTTCTGACAGCACCATCATCCTTGAGCCACTCTTGGACCATTGTGAAGAACAAATGTCTGTTGAAACAACATTTTTAGAATAGGACCTGTAGTATAGCTGCATGTCACAGCAAAATGCCTCCAAAAATTCAGAGCATGACACTTGAGCCACTTTGGACAATTGTGAATAAAAAATGTCTGTTAGAAACAAATTTTTTTTATAATAGGACCTGTAGTATAGCTGCATGTCACAGCAAAATGCCCCCAAAAATTCAAAACATGACCCATGAGCCACTTTTGACAATTGTGAAGAACAAATGTCTATTAGAAACAACATTTTTTAGAATAGGACCTGTAGTATTGCTCCATTTCAAAGCAGCATGACCCAAAAAATTATAAAAATGACTTCTCAGCCACTGTTAAAAATTGTGAAGGAGAAATGCCACTTAGAAGCCACATTTCTGTTCCAAAGGACCATGATTATTGCTGTATCTCACAGCAACATGACCCCAAAAATTATAAATATGACTTCTCAGCCACTGTTAAAAATTGTGAGGCAACATGACCCCAAAACCATTGACAATGTGAAAAATTCTAAAGATGAAGTGAGTAAATGGAATATGGTTTTGTCATGAAACCTTGGTGTCTTTTAGTCTCCTCACAGCAAAACCAGCAAAATGAACTGTTGGGAATTGAGAATAAAAATTGCAGTAAGAAATGATCATTTTAAAAATAGGTTTTTCAAGAGGACCATTTCTGTTTGGAGAGGAATGTGAAGTAGACCAGCAACTAATCGGTGACCTCGGCAATTGGGGCCACAACATCATCAGAGATCCATGCCTGATTCATCTTGATGAAAGTCAAACGATCCACATTATCTGTGGAAAGCCGGATGCGTTTGTCTGTAATGACTCCTCCGGCTGTGCTGAAGGTCCGCTCAGTTATGACGCTGGCTGCTGGGCAGGAAAACCCCTCTATGGCGTGGCGAGCCAGCTCGGGCCATTCGTCCATTTTGGATACCCAGAAGTCTATTGGGTCCGGAACACATACAAAAAACATCGGTGTTGAGACGCAGATAGTCGTGCACCATGATCTTAAGCTGGTCTCTGGGTGTTGTATCTGTGGCCTGCATTGCATGCGTTGGTGAGGTGGTAAATAAAGATTGCCAGAGGTCACCCATTAGGCTTCTGCCACCTTGCCTGCTGCTGCCGCTGCTGCCGCTACGGCTATTTGGCACTCTACTGCTGTCACGTCGCTGGCGTTGTTCCACCGTGACATTTGAAGAACGTGAAGCAGACGCAACAGATGTCTCCAGTTGATCAATCAGCAAGGTCTCCATTTCCTGCATTTTACTCTCTATTGGGTGGGTGGAAGGTAAGTGCCGAGTTTTGTTTTGTACCGGGTATCCAGGAGGGTGGCCACCCAGTAACTGTTGTTCATTTTGATGGCCTTAATGCGAGGATCATGTTGGAGGAAATGGAGCATCCAAGCACTCATGTGAGAGATGGAGCCTTGAGTTCCCAAGCCTCTGGGTTGAGGGGCACTAGCAAACTCATCTTCCTCATCTGCTTGAAATTCACGCCAACCTCTTTCCAAAGCAGGGACGTCGGTGTTAGGAATACCTCCTCCTCCTCCCTCCGTTCCTCCGGCACAGCTTCAACACAGCCCTGACTTGCCTCAGATGATGCACCCTGAGAGCTGATGGTGCCGCCTTGCACTAGCTCTGGACCTGAAACCACTGCCTAATGAAGACCGATAAAATTGAGAAAACTGTCGGGCCTTGTGGATTTGACGGAGAGAAAGGCTCCCTGTCTGCATCTGTGTCCGTCTCCTCCTCCGTCACTGGCGGGACCTGATGTTTCAGAGTGTCCAACGATCGTTCCAGAACTAAGATCACCACAATGGTCATGCTGACAAGGGCATCGTCCGCACTGACCATTTTGGTGGCTTCTTCAAAACTGGCAAGGATGGTGCAGAGCTCTTTCACCTGCCTCCACTCTCGGTGGCTCAACACCCCGAGGTCCACACCGCTGCTTGTCAGGCCATGTGTCACTTCGTACTGCGTATGGCATTGCGCTGCTCCCACAATCGCTGGAGCATGTGGAGGGTGGAATTCCAGCGTGTTGCCACGTCAACAATGAGACGGTTGACGGGAAGGCCGAGCTGACGCTGCAACGCAGCCAGGTGGGACGAAGCAGGGTGCGAATGGCGGAAGTGCGAACTCAGACCTCGAGCCTTCTTCAGCAGGCAGTCCAGACCCGGGTAGCTCTTTAGAAATTTCTGGACGACAAGGTTCATGACATGTGCCAGGCAAGGGATGTGCTCCAGCCTACCGATATTAAGGGCGGCCAGCGGATTTGACCCGGTATCGCACACCAACTAGCCTGGCACAAGGTTCTTGTCACCCAGCCAGCGCTCGGTCTCGTTGCGGAGAAACCGTCCACAGCTCCTGACTGTGTGTGGACGGTCTCCAAGGCAGATTAATTTCAACACGGCTGGTGTCTCTGGGCACTGATGCACCGGGACTTGGGGGAAAGAGCCCGCACATCCTGCGGTTTTGAAGAGCGTGCGCGAGCCTGGAGCCACCGTCACCCAGAGACATCCACCCAGCTCACCAGTGGTGGACAGAGAATGCGGCCTTGGCGTGCTTACTGTCCATGTGTCGTGTGAGTGGACTTTTCCGGCACAGTGCAGACAAACGCTTGAATTTTGATGCACGTGGTGGCAGGACAGGGAGGCTTTTTGCAAGAATGCCTGCTGGCATCTGGTATTGGGGCAGACGAGGGCCATGCGTGGGGACCATCTTTGTCCACCAGACGGAAAGGCAACATTTCCAAGGCCAAAGCCTGGCAATGCCGACATTCAGGCTTTTGGCTTTGGGATGGTTTGGGTTAAAGTGTTTCTTCTGCTCCCAAACCTGGAAGACAGAAGGCTGGCTGCTAGACTGGCTGCTGTACCGTGCAGGTCGTCAAACTGGCGGAAGGAGAAGGGGTAGGATGGGTTCTCTGGTGGTGCTGGTGGTACTCGGGCGTCGGTGGAGGCTGAAGCGGAGGCTGATCCCTGATCATGTCTCTTTGTGACATGGGCAGCTGAGGATCGCTTGGCCGAGGAGGAGGAGGCGGAGACAGAGTGTGTGACAGTGGTTGGAGGCCCGGCGTCGGTCTGGCCTTTTTTGGCCAAGTGTTCCTCCATTTCAACTCATGCATTCTGCTGCATGTGACTAGACATGTGGTGGTGGTTAACCACTTAAGGTTCTTGCCTCTACTTATGCGTTTACGGCAAAGGCGGCATATGACATCGCTGGGTGAATCAGAGGCTTGCTCAAAGAAGGCCCAGGTTGAGAGGTCCTGGACCTTTTTGACGGCGATAAGCGAGGAGCGGGGTTTGCGCTGACCGTGGCTGGCGGGAATCATATCAGCGGAACTTCTGCGACCGCCCTCTCCCTTTTTGTGGCGGGACCCGTATTGACACTACCCCATCGTCTTCCTCCTCGTCCAGTGAAGCGCTCGCAAGCAAATTCTGCGGAAAAACCAGGATGGATCCGCAATGTCGTCATCATCATCATCATCAACACAGGTGACTTGGTCGTCCTGACTTTATGCATCCAGAAGCTGCGGGCTACAAGCAAGGGGCCTGCAAGGCGTTGCCGAACCGCCGGGATTTTTGCCGATTGACCGGCTTCCTTCACCTCCTCTGATGGCATCAGTAACTGGGTGTCAGAGCAGACTAAATCATCCTCTTGATCTTTTAACATGCCTTCTGACCCCAACCGCATTTTGTCATCAAAGAGGTCTTCAGACAATGGATTATCCACAGTGGTGGGTACACGAGTTGACATTTGGGCTGCTTCATGTTGGATGGATGCTGATGATGCTGATGACGACATTTGTGGCCGTGACTGGGAGGACGAGGAGGTAAGACTGCTAGATGCAGGTTGCATTAACCACTGAAGGACAGATTGGCGACGATGTTCGTTACTTAGATTCACAGGGCCCTGACCCAGTGATGACAGGCCTGACGGTCCTGCAACTGATGATCCTCTGGCATGCGTGTTGTCGCCAGCACTGGAAGGAGCACCTTCTCTCGTACCTCTACCTCCATGTGCTAACCCCCTCTTTGCTCGCTTACCACCTGCATTTCGCTCCATGTTCAGAAATATAAAAATTTGAGAAGGTATGGAATAGTTTTGGAAAGTCTCTTATTAAAAGACGGCAAATCACAGCTATTCTCAAATCCCTCTAATCAAAACAAAATTGCTGGATTCAAATTTAACTGCAAGGTGTCTATCAACAAATCTGGACTGGGCAAAAGTAAAAAAACACGTATCTGTTATGTTTTCGTATAATACACGGTATTTTTGCACCTTTCATTCACCTGTGGTGACTATAGAATTGCTGTTTTAAGATTTACGTGGATGCTGCGTCAATGAACAAAGCTGGGTGCGCAAAAGTCAAAAAAACAAGTATCTGTTATGTTTTCGTATTGATTAATCACGTATTTTTGGGTCAAGCTAAACAACACTGTGCTGATACACGGATTGCTGGATTGTAATTTAACTGCAAGGTGGATATATCAACACAGGTGAATTGGTAAAATTGAAAATGAACACTATCTGAAATGTATACTGATAATAAAAGTGGAGTTTTGCACCTAACAAAGAGACCTGCAGTTACTAGAAATGATGTGTATCCAATTAAAGTTCAGGCTGCCAATATCCAGGAAATATTTCAATAGCAAACTGTTAATAATAAAGATTATTGCAGTGCAATGTCTACACTAAGTCTTGGTGAACTTTATCCAGTGTTCTTTATAGATAGAGCTTGTCTGTGTTCGCCCGCGGGGCCCCCCACCTCTCCCCCCGTGACTTTACAGCGGTATATGCTGCTTTAAAATTCTCTAGCTAACTACATAAAATCTTCCAATATCGAATCTAACTAAATTGGGAGGATCACAGCTAATAGTAGAGGTTTCTCTGTGCAGAAATAGACTAATTTCGCTTAGCTGTTTGGCCACAGGCAGAGCGCACGTCCTATTCCTATGAGACGCTGAGAGACACTAAGGCTGAACAGGAAACGCTGTTCTATGTAATACGAGGTCATGTGATTTTTCCAGCCATCGCAACCATACACATCCCAGTCATGACGTCGCACACACATCTCACCTGCTCTATTCTGTAATCTGATTTGCTGGCCGCCAAAATTACAGGAACCGAAAATGGCGCGATCTTAATAGATGATGCACAGATTTTAACCTTAATTATCGCATGATCTAAAAATTTCGATCACCATAAAAACCTTGCCGATTTCAACTTTGTCGATAAAAATCGCTCAACACTAGTGATCGCGATAATCTATTATCGACTATCGGAAATCGTCTTGATAATTGCCGATATCGACTATCGACCCGATGACGATAGTCAATGTAATCGCTCATCACTACTAATGACTATATGTAAGCTAAGGCCCCGGCCAGACAGCTACTAACTGTGTCTGCCGGCTTCTTGCTCTCCCGTCCCCACTTGCCCCGCTCTTAGTTGGAGGACGAGCTTAGAGCCCCGTTCCTTCTCCTCCAGTCCCACACTTTAAACAGTAGCAGAGTCTGTGAAAAATAAATACTGGCACCAGCTTCTAACTGCTAATAACGGGCAGGTGGAGAAAGAGAGGGCTCGGAGTGCCAACTCTGGAACACGTGCCATAGGTTTGCCACCACTGCCCTATAGTGTAGTTTCTTTCAGCACGGGAAAAACCCACATGTAATAACTTGCCTTTGGGGGTTTTCTGTGTGAGGACCTTCAAGGAAGAAGGGCTTCTCAGAGTCAGCCCTAGACAAGATAGGTGCAGAGGCGATGGTAGACTTCAAACAGGAGAATGTTTCTTACGCCTCAGTGGTAAGCACTACAATAGGCATCACCACCGTGGCGAAGTGCAGAATAAACTGCCGGTAATAGTTGCCAAATCCCAGGAAGCGCTGTATGGCCCATAGACTCACTGGCCATGGCCATTGCAGGGAGGAAGACAACTTGGCAGGTTCCATCTGAAGTCCTATGTCAGACATAATGTTCCCAAGGAAAGGTAGACTGGGTCTGTTCAAAGATGCATTTTTCAAGTTTAGCATAGGAGTCTTAGAACCTGGCGCATGTGGGAACGATGAGCTTCAAGACTAGGTGAGTAAATTAAGGTGTTGTCCAGATACAAAACAATGCATGTGTACAGGAGGTCTCTGAAGATCTCATTAACAAATTCTTGAAATACAGCTGGAGCATTACAGAGGCCAAAAGGCATTAAGAGGTATTTAAATTGCCCATCACGGGTATTGAAGGTAATCTTCCATTCATCACCTTCACAAATTCAAATCAAGTTGTATGCCCCCTGCAAGATGAGTTTCATGAAGACTCTAGCTCCACAAAGACGATCAAAGAGCTTGGATATAAGTGGCAACGGATATTGGTTCTTAACGACTGTGGTTAGTGGATCCACTGGACCACTGCAAGCAGTGGTGTAAGTCACCTTTAGGGAGCGGAGTCTAAGGAGTCCCCTGGTTTTCATGAGAGCCTGCCACAAGTTGGGTTGGACTCGCTGTGGCAAGAGACCCCCAGGTTGCTAGCCCTGATGCAACTTGCTGGCAGTGGCAGACAAGTTGTAGCAAGGTACAAAATCATAAGCTAGGCTCATGGTCAGGAAGAGGCAGGAAGGTCAGGACAGGAAGATCGTGGCCAGTGGATGGAGGCAGAGGTCAAGATACACGACAAGACAGGAACACTGCTTTCTCTAAAGTTCAGGGCACTGTAGTTCCTACAAGGTCAAGGGGAAGAGGCAGGACTAAATAGGTCCAACGTCCGGTAATAATTAATTATTGGCACTCTGGCCTGGTCAGCAGGGTAGAAGCGGGTAATGAAGAGAGGTGAGTATAGGAACCAGGGCTGGATCTTACGAGTGTGCCCGTGACCCGCATGCCACGCGAGCTAGGTGAATAGGTACAGGTGCCCCCATGACCTGCCGTGAGCGAAGAGGGGGCACCCATAGCAGGTAAGCTTATTGAGACTCCGATAGTCAATGCAGGAGTGAAGAGAACCATCCTTTTTTCCCACTAAGAAAAACCCACCACAGACTGGAGAGGAGGATTTGCGGATAAACCCTCTTTGAAGATTCTCTTTTATATACACTGTCAAGGCCTGTGTCTCAGGCATGGACAAAAGGTCAACCCTGTCCCAAAGAGGGGTAGCCCCAGGCAGGAGATCAATAGGACATTCATTGGCTTGATGTGGCAGAAGTGTCTCTGTCTGTTTCTTAAGAAGACGTCAGCAAACTCCTGGTACGGTGAAGGCAGACTCTACAGGCAAGTGGAAGACTTCAGTGGAGAAGTGGTACATACATGATGGGGCGGCACAGGACAGGTAAAGTGGCAGTTCTGTTCTCAACATGTGACTTCGCCCATTTGCTAATTGAGCACTGGAGCATGATGCTGTGGCTACGGAAATACCAGAAGGACTGCGGAGGAGAAATGGGGCAACACATTGAAAACAACTTTCTTCTTTACTTGGAGATTCAGAGGCTCAGCACGGAATTGAATGGAGTAATTCAGGCATTTGTTAAAGGAGGAGATGACCAGAGACTTAAAAAGATGAACCATTGGGAGACGATACTTAGAAACCAGCGATGCGTCAATGAAATTCCCGGCTGATTCAGAATCAAAGGTCACAAGCTGAACCGGCATGGACAGACATGGAGAGGTAGTATTCACACCTAGGGACGCCTCTTCCATGTAACCTAGATGCTGAAGATTCTCTGATGCAATGAACAATCCATATGGAAGTGTTCAGGTCTAGCACAGTAGACAAAGATTCTGCTGTCGTTGATGGGAGCGTTCTTGCTGAGATAGGTAGGCTCTGTCCACTTGTATATGTTCTTCTGAATAAGCAATTGGAGAAGGCAGTGAAGGTCTTTGAACATCAGAGCAAGACGGGGAAGACACCATGGCTGAACCAGTTTGAGTTCTTGGCGGAGCTCCTTCTGTCTTTCGGTGAACTGAATGTGAATGTGGGTGGCAAGACAGATGAGGACACTCAGAGATGAGTCTCGACCTGCCAACTCGTCTATTCTTCCCACTGAGACTTGTGGTGCGCCATCACTGATCAATATAGATCACATTTGTAGATCACTACCACAGTTTCCATTCACTGACATGCTATTCTAACTCCTTTTCTTTCGTTTCTAGCCTGCTGTGATGTGTTTGTAATCACTACGCTAACTCAGAAAATATCCGATTTAGAACAGGATTTATAGTAGATGCTGTATTGGTTTAATTAATTTATATTATTTCATTTAATATAAATTTTTAGATTATATAATTTTATATAAATTTTATAGGATTTTTTTATTTTTGGATATTATAAAATTTTATATTAATTTTATATTATGTAATTTAATATTTATTGTATATTTAATTTTATATAGTTTGATAATTATTATAAATTATTTTGTATTATTTTAGTGGTATACATTAAGAAATAATCGATATTGTTTTGCGCTAATGGCAAATTTTGTTCCACTATGACAACTTTGGACTCAGGCAGACCACTTTTAACTTGGTCTGGCTGTTCTGACAATTATGCACCTAGTTTTGGCGTCCCATATTCATACATGTGTCTAATCCTACGAATGTGGTGCAGCACGCCTCACAACGCCTCACAACTTTTGTATATTACAAAGTGTCGGGACAAGTGCACATTTATGCGCCAAAAAATGGTACATAAAGGGCGGCATATATGAACGGCGCTGTGCCAGATATCTGCCGTCTTTTCACCCCGATATCAGGTGCAGCCCTGTTACCTTCACTGAAATGCCTCCTGTACGCCATAATCAGGCGCATTACAGAGCGCAAGCAGCACTTTGTAATGCGCCTGATTTCGGGGGGGGCGTGAGGGAGACGGGGCGCACTAGAACCGTACGAAGCTACATATTTTTAGCTTCGCTACGGCATTTCTAGGTGCATCACTGCTGGAACAGGTATACCACTTTCAAAGTGGTATATATTAGCCAGAAACGTCATAACAAGCGCTAGAATGTGCCTGATTTATGACCAACTGTAGAGCGGGTTCATAAATCAGGCGCATTCGATACTAATATTATGCGCATGAAATTTGGCGTTTAAATGCCAAATTTCATACATGCCACCCAAAGTGTCTGCACCAAAATTTGTCTCAGCGTTGCTAATTTGAAAGTGGCATGGACTAGTACAGCATTTTTGCACCACATTCATAAATGTGTCTAATCTTATGAATGCAGCGCGACATGCCCTCTGAGAATTGTTGCAGACATAAGTATCGTGGATGTCAGACTTGCACCAGTTTTGCACCATACATAGGTCAGACAAGGGCTACGGACTTCACACCAAATTTCTGCCGCAGCCCCATTCATACATGTCGTCCTTGGATTAAACAGTATTCGGTTGTATGTTTTTTTTTTCATACATTGTCAAAAATTGAGTAAACCCGCTCTTCTTTTGAAAACACAAAATGATCAAATATTTATAGCCATTACAGTATGAGTCGGAAGGAAAAGGGAATATCTTACTTGAACTGCATGAAAACTAAATTACACCCATGAATTTATGTAAGAATAAATTATTCACTCCAGTTTGAAAAATCTTGTCAGTTATAGTGAGAAACTTCTATAACATGCAGTATTATTCGCAAATAAGTCCTCTAAGCGCAAAGTATAAGCTGCCTCCATATATTACTGGCAAATGCCTCAACCATGGTTCACAGATACTATTACATTTCGGAAACTATATCACACAAAATAGTTATAAAAGGTGAAAAAGGGAAATTCTTCAGAGACATATCCTGTTGACATAAGACATTGGCTAAACAGTTAAGTTATTTATATTCAATTGCTAAAAAAACAGGTTGTCAGTGTAAATATGTTCTATAATTTAACAGTCAAGGCGCGTAATGTTCTTTTGCAACACATGCCTTAGTAAATCAGTTAATTTTTTACGAGTATTAAGAATACATTAATCGACCAATCACAAAGGGGAAAAGATACAAATGCACAGATAAAGGACGATGCATACATTTGTTATTAAATGTTATTGTCTAATGGTAACTGCAAATCGCTGTTCTCATAATAATAATGCATCCTGTGTCATTCCATAACTGATACACAGATTCTCATAACCCTTTCAATAGATACATATCTTAGCAACTTGTAACTCCGTGTTACAAGCGCTTTTTAGATCCGTCACTGGGACTGACCCAGAGACGGATCTAAACAATTAGCAGTGAGATTATCACTGTGGACTATGAGGAATACGCAGCGGCATTCACATGAGAGATTGCCACTGTGTGTTTCCATGTTTTGCATGTCAATTCTTTAAAAGACAGAGCTGGGAAACACACAGCGGCGATCTCTCATGTGAGCGCCGCTGCATATTCCTCATAGCCCGCAGTGATAATCTCACTGCTAATTGTTTAGATTGGTCTCGGGGTCCGTCCTGTCGGTCCCAGAGACGGATCTAAAAGGCGCTTGTAACACGGAGTTAAAACGCCATGTGAACAAGCCATTTGAGGAGGATTCATATCTGTGCTGGAGGTTCTGTTTGGCGTTTTGTGTTTGAAGTTATCAAAGTTATCAAACTTTGGAGCTTACCCTGATGCGGCAGAAGTTTTCACTTCTTACCGAAGTGTTACATGTAGAAGAGGTCAGAATCTTTTAAATAGTAATATTTATTGTTTTTAAAATTGGAAAATGAATCCTAAAACTTTCTTTTATTAACTCAAATCAGACTCTCCTGCCGGCATCTACTCACCTCTCCATGCTCTTCATTGACTCTGGTCTCCTGTCTGTCAGCACCTGACTACTCATCCAATGGTTGCTCACCACCTGGGAATTAAAGAGCCTCCTTTCTGTGTTTTGGGTCAGTTTTAGTTTATTCATTGATCCTGGCTGTCACGGTTCGAGATAGTGGATCCTCTGGACCGTCGCAAGCGATGGCGTAAGCCACGCCAGGGAGCGGAATCTAAGTAGGTCCCGGTTTTCACCAGAGCCCGCCGCAAAGCGGGATGGACTTGCTGCGGTGTAAGTCTACCAGGTCGCTACCCCTGACTTGACTTGCTTGCAGAGGCAGCCAAGGTGTAGCGTGGTACAAAATCGTCAGGCAGGCTCGTAGTTGGGGACAGGCAGAAGGTCAGGACAGGCGGCTATGGTTCGTGGTCGTGGACAGGCAGAAGGTCAGGGCAGGCGGCAAGATTCGTGGTCGAGGAACAGAAGCAAATGGTACGGTACACGGTAAATCAGAACAAGGCTAGGAACGCTTTCTCTTCTAAATGGCACTAAAGATCCGGCACAAGACTCAGGAAGGGGCAGGCTTAAATAAGGGCAGTGACCGGCAATACTCAATTACCGGTGCACTGGCCCTTTAAATTTCACAGAGCCGGCGCACACACGCCCTAGGGAGCGGGTACGCGCACCGGGAGACTGGAGCTGCAGCAGGAGCGCGGCCGGGTAAAGTATGCGGGGACCCGGCCGGCAGGGTGAGCGTGCCCACCGCTCGACATACGGGCGGTGGTGCCGCTCGTGCAGGCCCACCCGTGACAGTCCCCCCCTCCTTCGGCCTCCCCTTCTTTCTGGCCTGAAAGAACTTCTGAATGATATTACGATCCAGAATATTGTCCTCTGGCTTCCTGGATCTTTCTTCTGGCCCAAACCCCTTCCAGTCAATGAGAAAAAACTGCTTCTCTCTGACCGTCTTCATATCTAGAATCCACTTTACCGTGAAGACATTTGTGGCATCGGCCTCAGGAGTGGGAGGAGCAACTACCCGAGAGAAGCGATTTAGGATGACCAGTTTTAGAAGAGAGACATGGAAGGAGTTCGGGATCCTCATAGTGGGAGGAAGGTGGAGCTTGTATGCCACTGGATTAATGCGCTTAAGCACCTCGAATGGACCCATGAACCGGGGACCCAGCTTATACCTGGGAACCTTGAAACGGAAACGGATCGGCGGGGGTCTTCGCTTTTTGTCAGCTTGTGCCTTGGAGCGGGTGGAAGCCTGGAGTAGAGAATGGTGCGTTTGCTTCCAGATAGCTGTCAGGTCCTGGACCAGCTTCTCCATGGCAGGGACCTCAGAGGGCACAGAAAGGGGGCGGGGTGGGCGGGGATGTCGCCCGTAGACAATAAAGAAAGGAGCAGCTCCGGCAGACTCCGAGTCCAAGGAGTTATAGGAAAACTCGGCCCAGGGCAACAAACTGGACCAATCATCCTGGCGCGCGGAGACAAAATGGCGCAGGTAGCAGCCTAGTGTCTGGTTAATTCTCTCTACCTGCCCATTGGACTGGGGGTGGTAGGCCGAAGAAAAGTCCAGTTTCACTTGTAGTTGGTTGCAGAGGGAGCACCAGAATCTGGAGACAAATTGGACATCCCGGTCCGACACTATGTGCCGAGGAAGCCCATGCAGCCGGAAAATATGTAGAAATAATATACTGGCCAGGCGAGGGGCTGAGGGTAGACCCGGCAGAGGACTAAAGTGAGAAAATTTTGAAAACCGGTCTGTAACCACCCAGATCACTGTGTTACCAGAGGAAAGAGGGAGATCCGTGATAAAATCCATGGCCACATGGGTCCAAGGACAGCTGGGTATCGGTAGTAGAAGGATCAGACCTGCCGGTTTGAGACGAGGGGACTTGTTTCAGGCACAGGAAGTGCAGGACTCCACGAACTCACGAACATCCTGGACTAGACCCGGCCACCAGTAAATGCAAGAGATGAGGGAGCAGGAACTCTTCACTCAAGTGTGCCCCGCCATATTGGAGCTATGCCACCTTGACTGTATCTTCTTCCGAAGAGCTGGGCGAACGTATGTCTTGCCGGGAGGAATACGTTGTAGGTCTACAGACACGGCAGAGATGAGCCATTCTGGAGGGATAATGTGCTGTGGAGTGGACTCGTCCCCAGTCACATCCGAAGCACGGGTGAGAGCGTCGGCCTTGACATTTCGTTCCACAGGGCGAAAATGAATGAGAAAATTAAATCGGGAAAAGAAGAGGGACCAACGAGCCTGCCGTGGATTTAAGCGTTGAGCTGTCTGGAGATATAATAGGTTTTTGTGGTCGGTATAAATGCTGACTGGGTGACGAGCCCCCTCCAAGAGATATCGCCACTCCTCCAGGGCCAACTTGATGGCCAGTAAAATCCCGGCGACGATTTGAGTAATTCTTTTCTGCAGAGGAAAAACTTTAAGAGAAAAAAACCGCAAGTGAGGGTCTTGCCTTTGGGCCCTTTCTGGGAGAGTACAGCCCAGCGATTAGGCATCGACCTCGAGGAAAAACGGTTTCTCTGTATCTGGCCGGTAGAGCACAGGTGCAGAGGCGAAGGCAGACTTTAACTTGGTGAAGGCTTCCTCTGCCGGGTGGTGGCCAGAGCTTTGGGTTGGCATTCTTCTTGGTCAATGCTACTATGGGAGATACCAGCGAGGAGAAATGTGGTATAAATTGCCTGTAATAGTTGGCGAACCCCAGGAATCTTTGTATGGCTCGGAGACCCATGGGGCATGGCCACTGAAGGAGGGCAGACAACTTAGCGGGGTCCACCTGCAGGCCCCTGTCGGAAATGATGTAGCCGAGGAATGGTAGGCTCTGCTGATTGAAAAGAAACTTCTCGAGCTTGGCATAGAGGCGGTTGGCCCTTAGACGTCTGAGGACCTGTCGTACGTGAACTTGATGGGACTCAAGGTCGGGGGAGAACACCAGAATGTCCCCGGTAGAAACCACGCCGTGTACGGAGGTCCGGAAAGTGTCTTGACAAATTTTTGGAAGACCCCGGGGCATTGAGCCCGGGGCGGGACAGGTACTCGAATTACCGTCGAAGTGTTGAAGGCGGTCTTTTTCATCGCCCTCAGTATCCTTTATGAGGTTATAACCCCCTGCGGGCCCATTTTAGTAAAATCTTGGCCCCTGTAGCCGGTAAGTCAAGGTTAGAGGGACAGGAGAAGCGGTAAGCCCGGGAAGGTGCCATCAAACGCGAGACGACACTCCAAACCCCCAAAAACTCAAAAACTTCCCCCATCTGCCAGTTGAGATGGAGCATGGCGCTGCAGCCACGGGAGACCAGGGAATGGACGGGAAAGAACGGGGTAGCACAAAAAAACCAGTCTCCCCTTGTGAAACCCCTACTTGTGGGGCCCGGGCTCATGGGGAAAACCAATTGGATCCCTGAGAATCTCTCCAGAGTGTGAGGAGTGAGTAGGGACTTCTCCAGGCGGATCCAGGGAGATTATGTGGGCCTAAGGGGGGTCCAAAAAATTTTCCCTGACTCGAGTCCGGAAGGCAGCAAGGGGGAAAACTGGGCCCCTGACCCAGTGTCGACGGTATGGGCATGGTCAGGCGAGGGGGCCTTGCTCCACTGGGACCCCTCTCCCACGTCCCCTAGGTGGGTTTTTCCCCGGCGCGAGGGCGCAGTGGGGGTCTGGGAAAGGGTCTGAACTGCCACAGAAGAAAAAGATTCTCCTCACGCTTTGGTTAGCTCCGGGCGCAGCTGGGTCTATCCATTCCAGGGCCCTCCTCGGCAGCAGGCGGGAGGGAAAACTGTGGCGGCCTTTGGAAACGGGACCCGCGAGGGAGACGCGGGGTTAGCCTGTTTTCTTTCTTCCCGGAGTTCCTCTGGCTTTCCCGAGAAAACGGATGTCAACCCGAGAGGAAAAGGGAGTAAGGTCCTCAAGGAAGACGGGAGGTCCGGGCAGAAGGGCTCCTTGATGCGGCTGGAGAGCCCCTTCTTGAAGGGGGCAGTCAAGCCGCTTCATTCCACGATAACTCGGAAGCCAAAAGTGCGGAAAGTACAGATAATCACCAAAGTGAGTCCCTTGGCCAGGTTAGAAGGTGGTTCGCGGGAAAAACCCCCCGGCGGTTCCCTCGAAAACACTCTGAACTCGGAGAGGAATGTAGAAGGTTGGCTGTGATGGGTCGTCCCCGTTCCAGAGGGGGTAGCCCCCGGGCCCGGGCTTTCCTGGAGAGAAGGTGAGCACGAACGCCACCTTTGACCCTTCGGAAGGGGAAAATTGGTTGCCCCCTTAATGATATGCAGTGAGCATTGGGTGATAAAGCCCCTGCAGGCCTTGGAGTCCCCATCGAACTTGGACGGTTTTTTAAGACGACGGAGCCGTGGACAGCGGTCGGAGCGGGGAAAACCCAAGGAGCGGCGGGGCCACGGAGGGGTTGTGCTGCTGACGGCCAGGAAAATGTTGCTATGGCGGAGTGGCTGAGTTGTGGGTTGCTGAGCGTCTGTTCAATGCTGGCACAATGATGGTGAGGTCCCCGCGGCGGTTTTGGGGACCTTGGCGGATCCTGGCCGGTTTCGTCTGGTTGGGTAGTGGTCCTCTGGAGCCGCAAGCGTGGGGTAGCCACGGGCCAGGTGGGTTTTAAGTAGGTCCGGTTTTTACCAGGCCCCCCGCAAGGGGATGGACTTGCTGTGGCGGGAGTCTACAGGCCCCTACCCTGAGTGACTTGCTTGCGGGGGGGCAGCCCAGGTTTTTTTTTTTTTTTTTTTTTTTTTTTTACAAAATGCAGGGGAGGCTCGTAGTCGGGGACAGGCAGAAGGTAGGGGCAGGGGAGCTTGGTTTGGTTGTGGACAGGAGAAAGGTCAGGGCAGGCGGCAAGATTCGTGGTGAGGAACAGAAGCAAAAGGTACGGTACACGGTAAATCAGAACAAGGTAGGAACGCTTTCTCGATAGGCTAAATGGACTAACGTTTCCGGGACAAGATCAGGAAGGGCAGGCTTAAATAAGGGCAGTGACGGCAATAAACCCAAATTTCCGTTACTGGCCCTTTAATTTCACAGAGCCGGCGGGCGCGCGCCCTGGGAGCGGGGTGTGGGCCGGGGGGCTGGAGTGCAGCGGGGCGCGGGGCCCAGTAAGTATGCGGGGGGGCCGGGGCAGGGTGGGTGCCCACGCCCGCATGCGGGGGGGGGGCGCCGCTCGTACAGAGACCACGGGTGTGCCTGCGACCCGGGACGGGGGTCGCAGGCCCAACCGTGACATTGGCCTCTGTTGCTTGTCCTGGTTATGTCTATTTGTTGTCACCTGGTTTCTGGAAACCTGTGCTGCCACACCTGTCACCACATCTGTCTGTATTTCCTGTTTTTCCAGAACCTGACATCGGTTCCTGCTTCCAAAATTTCTTCCTGACATTTGGGCGTCACCGAAAGCAGCCATGTCGGCTTTGCAACCTGGTAGAACCTCTGAACCCAAGCCTCCCGCCTTTTGGAGGCTTGATATTACCCTGGGTCTCCTTGACTCCACCCTGGGGTTGTTTACCCCAGGGATCCACTTTGTTTATTAAAATTTCCATGACACAGAGCAATATAAATAGAGCAACTCTTTTAGAAAAAGTGTTCATTTTTGTTCCCTACTGTTTAAAGTAACTTTGCCGTGAGTACTTTTATTATGCCTTTCAAATAAAGCCTAAACAGCTTACCAGTAAAAGTATTAGGCCACTTTTTGGATTAAGTATTTTTCACAATCCCAGAAATCGTTGAAGTAATCTTGGTAGAAATAAAAATGTGTGTAGCTAAACATGACCACATTTTCACTGACTACAGAAGCTATATCCCACATTATTTTAAAATTTCAATTTTTATTGCCCCCAAAACAAAAGAATGCCCGAAAAAAATTACCGCTTGACGTGTTGCTTCTCAATAGATGAAAAAAACAAAAAACTACAAAGCTACAATTACTGCTCAATGGCTGGAAGATATACTGAGTCCTAGCAGCAGGCGTCTCTGGCCCATATTCTGCATGGGAAAGATATAACAGGCATAAGATATAGCCACAGTATAACACATAGGGAGACTGCCAAATGCAACAATGCTGATGAAATTGCATATAGTTGGGTTCAAAGGGTAAACGCCTTTATACGGGAAATAATGTGATTTCAGCCAATAAATCATAATTTCCATTGGGAGGGGACCAGCATTACGGGTTTTCCTGCCCCAAAATACTTGTACCCCCAAGTCCCCAGTGTTTTAGGCAAAAAAATGAGACTACTGGGAAAAAAATTTAAATATGATGTATTAGTTGATATGGTGCTACAGTAGCAAATCGCAAGCCCCCGGAAGGCTCCTCATTTTTTGCAGTCCCTACACTTTAAAAAAAA
>JAODAL010062263.1:0-19849 GCA_025379985.1 Phyllomedusa bahiana | reverse complement strand
CCCCGTGGACTCTCTGCTGATTTCGGGCAGTCCCATGCGCTCGCTGGGCAACGACGAATGTATTTTAATCATCGGCCTTGCCTTTTCCGGGGCACAGGGTATGGGATGTGCGCCCCCGAGGAGCTGAGGGGAGGAGGTCCCGGCTGGGAAAGAGGAACAGAGAGGAGCACCAGTGGGAAAGAGGTAGGTGAGTATTAATTTTAATTTTTTTTAATTTGTGGAATTTATATCTGTTTGTGGGGGGGGGCGACATATACTGTGTGGGGGGAGTTATCTATATACTGCTGTGGGGAGATTTTTTATCTTATACGCTGGGGGGAGAGTGGCCTTTACACTGCTGTGGGGAGAGTTATCAAAATTTACTGCTGGGGGGGAACGTCTGTTCTGCTGTTGGGAGGTTACTATATAGCTGTGGGGAGGTTTTTATATACGCTGGGGGGAGGGGCTGGTATACATGCTGTGGGGGGAAGTTATCTATATACTGCTGTGGGGAGAGCTTCTGTAACTGCGGGGGGGAGAGTTATCTATAATGCGGAGGGGTTATATCTATTACTGTGGGGGGGAAGCTGGTTACACTGTGTGGGGGAGTTATTTTATTTTTCTGTGTTGGGAGAGTTTTGTAAAATGCGTGGGGGAGTTATCTATATACTGCTGTGGGGAGAGCGGGCTTATACTCATAGTTGCCAATTTTTGAAATTGAAAAAGCGGGATCGTAGGGGGGCAAAAATTTTTGCATGGAACCCCCATTTTTGTCAGGGCCACGCCCCTTAAAAAGCCACCCCTCCCCCTAACTGCATAATGGCTTTGAAAAAAAGCCAGTAATGCCCTTTGAGGTAGTCCCCCCCATAAAAAGGTAGTCCCCTTACGGGCAGATGATGCCCCCTTGTACCCAAGTAGATCCCTCTTGTAGCCGGTAGATGCCCCTCTTTCCCAGGTAGATGCCCCCCTTTTTTACCAGGTAGATCCCCCCCTTTTGTTAGCCGGGTAGTGCCCCCTTTTTTTGCCAGGTATTGCCCCTTGTTGCCGGGTATTCCCCCTTGTTACCCAGTAGTTCCCATCTGTTACCCAGGTAGTGCCCCTTGTTGCCAGGTAACCCCCCATTGTTGAGGTTTTCCCCCCCTTTGTTACCAGGTAGTCCCCCCCTTTGTTAGCAGGTAGTTCCCATTGTAGCCGGGGTATTTTGCCCCCTTGTTCCCGGGTTAGATGCCCCCTTTGTTACCAGGTAGATGCCCCCCTCGTTCCCCAGGTAGATGCCCCATTGTTTGCCAGGTAGTCCCCCCCTCTGTTGGGGTAGTGCCCCCCTCGTTGACAGTAGATCCCCCCTTGTTTCCCCGGTAGACCCCCCATTGGCCAGTAGTCCCCCCTTTTTGCAGGTAGTCCCCCCTCTGTTGCCAGGTATTGCCCCATTTTTTAGCCAGGTGTCCCCCCTTTGTTAGCTAGGTATGCCCCCTCTTTTGCCAGGAAGGCCCCCTTGTTTGCCGGGAGTGCCCCCTCTGTTCCAGGTAGTGCCCCCATTGTTTGCCGGTAATGCCCCCATTGTTTGCCAGGTAGTGCCCCATTGTTTCCCAAGGTAGTGCCCCCTCTGTTGGACAGGTAGATTCCCCCCATTGTTTGCCAGTTTGTGCCCCCTCTTTTGCCTGGTAGTGCCCCCTCTTTGACAGGTAGTTTGCCCCCATTGTTTGCCAGGTGCCCCCCCCTTTGGGTAGCCAGGGTGCCCCCTCTTTCCCCGGTAGTGCCCCCATTTTTGCCGGGTATTCCCCCTCTGTTCCGGGTATACCCCCCATTGTTTCCAGGTAGTGCCCCCCTGTTGCCAGGTAATGCCCCCCTGTTGCAGGTGTCCCCCCCTTTTTCCCGGGGTAGTGCCCCCTTTTGTTCCCCAGGTAGTGCCCCCATTGTTTCCCGGTGTGCCCCCTCTGTTCCAAGGTATGCCCCATTGTTTGCCGGTAGTGCCCCCTCTTTTGCCAGGTAGGCCCCTCTGTTTGAGGTAGTGCCCTTTGTTGCAGGTGGCCCCCTAAAGCTAAAAAATAAAATAAAAAAAAGCCCACCACCTGACCGGGTCCTGCGCGCGGCCGCTCCTGACGATTCCTACGAAAGGGGAAGTGGTGCAGCCGCGGTCATTTCCCCCTGCGCCGCGTCCCCTTATTACAGGGCACCGGCGTGAACCCTACGGGGGGGAGAAGGGAGGAGGGACGTCCCTCTCCCTCTCCCCTGCACAGCGAGATCGGGTGGGTTGAAGGGGGCAGCGGGGCTTCCCCGCCTGTGGGAAGGCCCGGCGGCCCCAAGTAGCGCTCCCTCTGGCCCCCGGGTCAGTTAAAGAGCCCCGCCGCCTGTGGCGGGGGGGAATGCCAACTCTGCCGGGAGGGCAGGGGAGGGAACCCCAATAGGGTCCCCCCGCCAAAAAACGGAAAAAAGTTGGCTGTTGTATAACTTTCTGTGGGGGAAACTGGCTAAACTTCTGGGGGGAGTTTATTATATATGCTGGGGGAGAGTTTTAATTAATACTGTGTGGGGGAGTTATCTATATACCCCTGTGCGGAGAGTTACTGTTTTACTGCTGTGGGGAGGTTATCTATATATGCTGTGGGGGGCGGCTATGTACGTGTGTGAGAGCTATTTTTAAAAAATTTAATTTGGGGTGGGGGAGCATCATATATGCATGGTGGGGGGGGAGTTATCTTTTATGGTGTGAGGAGCTTCATTACTGGCTTGGAGAGACTACTATGTACTGGGTGTGGGAGAGTTCTATGTATGGGGTGGGGAGAGCTTCTATTAC
This sequence comes from Phyllomedusa bahiana, assembly GCA_025379985.1. Lineage (NCBI taxonomy): Eukaryota > Metazoa > Chordata > Amphibia > Anura > Hylidae > Phyllomedusa > Phyllomedusa bahiana. The sequence continues at coordinate 17,076 of JAODAL010062263.1, read as the reverse complement.
TGGCTGTGGGGAGAGCTATGTACTGGCTGTGGGGAGAGCTATCTATTTGGGGTGGTGGGGAGAGCCATCTTATACTGTCTGTGGGGAGCTATCATCTTGCTGGTGGGGGAGCTACTATATACTGGCTGTTGGGAGAGTTATCTATATACTGGTGGGGGGGAGCGTTTTTTATATACTGGGCTGGTGGGGGAGTTATTATATAATGGCTGGTGGGGAGGCTTCTTATACTGCCCGGGGGGGAGACTATCTGTAAGTGGTGGGAGAGCTTTGTCTGTATACGCCTGGTGGGGGAGCTATCTGTTGTTTACTGGGGTGGGGGGAGTATCTGTCTGTATACTGTTTGGGGGGCTTTGTCTGTATACTGCGTAGGGGTTCTGCGTATCTGGTGGGGGCTATCTTCTATGCCTGTGGGGCATGTATATTGTTGGGGCGTATTTAATGGGGGCCTATATCTTAAACTTCTTCCCGAGGGGGCCTATATCTATAACCTGCCTAATTGAGGGGACCTATACACCTACCTAACTTAGAGGACTTATATACCTATAAGTAAGGAGTTGCTGGAAAAGTGAGGATTATAAGGTAATTGTGTCTAAATCTGCAGTGATGAGTGTTGGTCGGGAGAAATCAGCATAGACGTTGTGAACCAGATGGAGAAGAAAAGGGAAAGTGAACGACTCATTGGAGAAACGTCACATGTGAGTCACTAGTGCCTGAAATTTAATCTCTTATATGAGTGCATAGTGTAATGGTTTATATTCAGTAATGGTGTGGCGGTATTATTCAGTCACTTTGTGTTGGTGATACGTGGCGGTATTATTCAGTCACTATGTGGGTGTGATATAAGGTCATTGTGTGGCGGTATTATTCAGTCACTTTGTGTTGGTGATACGTGACTGTATTATTCAGTCAATATGTGGGTGTGATATAAGGTCATAGTGTGGAGGTATTATTCAGTCACTTTGTGGTGGTGATACGTGGCTTTGTTATTCAGTCACTATGTGGTGGGGATATGTGGTCGTGGCGTTGTGGTGTTATTCAGTTAACTGTCTGCTGAACACCTGTGTGCACTGCTATCTACCACCATATGGTCACTGTATAATGGAAATATGGCAGAGGGATGGGCTAAGCGACCGCTACATCCCTCGTATTCGTTTTTGTGCGGACCCGCTTTCCACGTCACCTCTCTGCTTCGTGCCGTTGGCGGCGGCACTTTGCAGTAACTAAGGTATTTTTCGGTCGCAGTTTCAGCACTTTCAAAAAGGTTCGCCATCACTGCTCTAAGCTATGTAGCAGATTCCCTTTAAGCACTAGGGGGGTATGTATGAAAACTGTCTAGGTCTAAGACTGTCTTTGTTGCCCATAGCAACCAATCAGAACCCATAGCAACCAATCAAAGCTCAGCTTTTATTTATTTTCAAGAGCACTATATGAAATTAAAAGGAAAGCTCTGATTGGTTGCTATGAGCTCTGATTGGTTGCTGTGGGCTCTGGTTGCTATGAGCTCTGATTGGTTCCTCTGAGCTCCGGTTGGTTGCTCTGAGCTCTGATTGATTACTATGAGCTCTGATTGGTTGCTCTGAGCTCTGATTGGTTGCAATGAGCTCTGATTGGTTGCTATGAGCACTGATTGGTTGCTATGGGCAACAAAGACAGTCTTGAGCCCCTAGGTGTGTGTATGGAGCTGGCCAAAATCACTGCTCATGGTAAAGAAATAATTTCTCACTGACCATCCAATATCAAAATCAGGGTATCAGGAGTTCGGTAAGTGGCCAATTTACATGCAAATGACTAGTGTGTGTATTTAAGGAGGTTTCCATTTCATCTGGGATATGCTCTAACATCATTGCGCATTGAATCTTTCTGTAGTATAACGAATATATAAAAAAAAAAGAACCTATTCCCAATGATTAAATCAACATCAGGTAATTACTCCATCGCGCATAAACAAAGAACCTAAACAAAAATGGAGTGCGTATGATAATTGTGTGTAATATAAAATTTAACTTTTACTTCACAATTTAAAATATGCGGCTGAGCATTACAATAATTAAGTACATAAATCAAAACACATGAGTGCCATTAAAAAATGGCGCACTCATAACAACTCACTCTGATGAGTCACTGGGGGTCTCTACATCAGTGTAAATTTATAGAGCACTCGACAAGGGCGACCCTACACTGGTACAGAGACTTACCCTATAGACTCCAATCTTACCCTTACGTGGTTATCATACAGTGTCCCGACATGTTTCGACCCACCACAGTCTCTTCAGGGAACCAATAGAGTGATGTATATAATCTAAAAATTGAATCAAATAATTCAAAAAAGAGGGTATAGATAGATAGATTTATCCCAATTTATACCAACCCATATTAGATGTATAGAGGGTATAAATCCTTAATCAATTGGTGCATATCAAGTTGTTACTGGGATACATAAAGCTACATCGTGGGTTCATAAAACACGAAAGATGTTTATAAAAAACATAAGATATCCAATCACTTCCCCACGGTGCAGACTGAAAACCCTGCAACATTGTAAATATACACTACAAAAGAAAAAAAGAGGTCTGTACTCACCAAAAGAGGAGTCTGTAAATTACTATTAATACGGTCACAGGCGTTGGCTCAAAGACACCGGAAGGGTATGGTGTCCCCGCCGTTTTTTTAAAATGGAAAGCCCCTTAAATGTGCCGGGAGCCGGTGTTTAAGCGTACCAGGGTAAACCCGGGTAAACGTGCTTCCTCCGTCCTCCGTCACTTCCCCCCCTCAAGACGCAGAGCCCAGATAGTGACTTCCCCCTGAGTGCGGGTATGTATGCGCGCGCGTGTCGCTGCGCGTCATTTTCCGCCCACACTTACAAAAGTGCTGAAAAATAATTTCCCGCCCATGTGGGGGAAAAAAAAATGACAAAAAAAGGTAGTTCTGGCGCAATGTTTTAGTTTTAATGTGACAGAACGAAAGCCGTCAAATGGGCACGAACGTAGTCTATTTTCGTAACCTTGAGGGGCAAAAATTATTAAAAAATAGTTTGTTTGGAAATTCCTGATAGTGATCAAGATGGATCAGATATGAAGAGTTGTAAGTATAATGTCAACAGTGTACAACAGTATACAGGGGACATAATTTGAAAATCCAAAATACATATGTCCTTGTGAAAAAAATACCAAAAGAAATAGATAAAAATGTACTTAGTTAATGCATATGTTAAAAATTTGCTTAATAAAAACTGTGAAGATTCCAAAGATACCATCCCCTGGGAAAAGGGAAGCCAAAAGAGTTTCCCCCATTTTAAATAGCAACAAAAAATTTAGCGGGGTTCATTAAGTCCCTGTGGATGTTAGTTCAAAGGGTTAAAAACCCAGAAAGTTTCAGTTAAGGAGACCCATATAAAAAATTACCTTTCCTTTTTTGGGTCTGAGAAGACAATTCCCATGATTCTAAATCTTTAAAGTCCCCCCATTTTGACTCCAGACATCCCCGGGGTATGGAGTGTCTCTTTTTTTACGGATGTACATAGATGTTCCCTTTTTCCTTTTAGTTCCCGGTGGTCTTTCCTCTTTTCCCAGCCCGCATGGACAATCGAATGCGGTAGATCACTCCTTTTGGCGACAATTTATAAAATGCTTGATCACAAATGATTGCCCCAGTTTTGGTACTACTGAAAGGGTTTTCCAAATTTCCAGGTATGTGCGCCTATGCAGCCGTACATTTGTGCACCCTTTCGGTTGTTATTTAGCCACATCGAGTCATTTTGAGGGGGTACCATTAAATGACTTTCACAAGAGGGTCTTTAAGGTTTTTTCCCTTCCGAATGTAATGGCTGGTCTAGGCCTCTTTTCTTTTATATTGGCCCCATTAGAAGGATATCCCAATATTTTTTTTAGTATCTTACGAACTTCATAGAGGCTGCATCAAACGTTCCTATCTTTTTAAAATTCCCTGAATCAGATAATTTATCTTTCTTTTTAGGAACCAAAAGCTTTCCTGTCCGGCGGAGTGCAGAGTGATATGTTCCTTGAGTATCCCCTGGGTAACTCTTTTCTAAATTTCTCTAAACATTCTTTAGCCTGTGGATAAATTCATTTTTAGAGGAGCAGTTACGCGGCAATTCAAGAATGTCCTCGTGGGATTTTTTCCCTTTAAAGGATAAGGAGGCTGTCCCCAATGCAGGAGTAAATTGCATGCCGTCTCCTTACAAAAGAGGGAAAGTTTTCAATCTCCATCATGTCCTTTGGTTCCATCACATCCGGGAAGGCTAATTTAGTGGGTTCATTTCGTGGGTGAACCCGAGTCCAATACAATTTTGTTTAAACTTTGCATGAACTCTATGAACTCCTTTTTTTCCCCATCCAGGACAAAAATTTCTTCAATATTTTGTATAGAATGCAATATTTAAATGTTTTTTTGGGGGTTTTCATGCCAAAGTATTGTATCCCCCCCACCCCCCCAAGTTTAAAATTTAGCAACTTGGGGCGCAGGAAATTTCCCCAAGGCTTTCATCCAATTGATGATATAGTTTCCCATTGAATAAAAAGAAATTCTTTGTGGGGAACAAACATTAAGAGATTAGCACAATGTATTAGTAGATAAAACTGTGACCCCTCCCTTTAAAGGGAAAAGTTCAGTTCCCTTTAAATCCAAATTGTGTGGAATAGAGGTAAAAAGTGATCCACATCATTACTTCCCGGTGCTGTTTTGGGTACCGTTTTACCATAAATTTCCTTAAGAAGTCCATAGTGCCCCTTTTGTTATGACGATAGGGACCCCACAAATGGTTTAAGGCCTGGTAAAGGGTTTAAACCCCAATTTTTGTGTGAGGCATCCTATACCCGGGCACATAGGGTCCCCTTTTCCCGGGTTTCCCCTTTTGGATTTTGGGGAGCCTAGTGTCGCTGACGTGGAAAAAATTTGGGGGTGAAACTCAAATTAGGGACATAATAAATCATTTTTTTTTGCCAAGGAAAGTATTTCCCGTAGTTCTCGTTTGTCTTTCGTGGTATTTTAAGGGTTTCAAAGGTGCGGCACAAAGAAGTTTTTTAAACATATCCTATAGTCTGTGTGATCCTTACAACAATGTTCCCCCTTTCAGAGGGTTTTTAACTATTTCTGATTTTGTTTAATTTCATGATTTTCCTGTTTCTCTCAAAAGTACAGTTAGAATATTCTTTCGTTCTCAAATGTTCCAAATCTTTGGTGACTTGGGAAATAAAGAGTCTATACAAGAAAAAAATCTCCAATGGGGCATTTTCTTGTTTTTTGTGCACAGTTGTTTTAAAGGGGGCCTTTTTTCCCCTATGTATATTCATCTGCCAGACTGTACAAAAGTTAACGTCTTCTAACTGTCTCATTTTCCCCAGTTCGAGACCTCACGTCTATTTTTAAGTCTTTTATTTTTGCCAACGCTTTTTTTGCCCAAAGAGGTGTATATCCTTTATCCAATTAAAAATAAATTAAAAATTTTCCTGTTGGGAAAAAACGAAAGTCCTTTTTTTAGGAATTCATTTTTGTTCACTTAGGATTTTGATGACAAATTTTTCTATCTGGTGTTGGTCCCTTTTCTAGTGCATTTGTTATTTCGGAGTTGAACGTACCCTGTGGGGATTGCGGACTAAAAAAGGTTTTTGTTGTCCCCCACGTTTATTACCCTTTTCCCCGTCCTCTTGTCCCGATGTGTTGGGGAATGTCTACTGTTTCTTCCCTCAAGTCGGTTCTGAGATGGGCGGGATCACTCGTGGAGATTACTCAGTGTCTTCCTGTGTGTTTTAAACTGAAATATTAGCTTTGTTTTCTCTGAAGTCACCAAGATCCCTAATAAATTTCTTTTTTTTACGGTTTTATGTGTTGTTGAAAAAATTTTTTATTTTAGTTTGTAAATGTTTTTCTTTAGCACAAATTCGTCTCTTTTTTAAAAGTCCTTTCAGTTGTAATCAAATTTTTTAATTTATTATTGAGCCTTCTAGCTGGTTTTTTTCTTTGTTAAAAAAGGGGTGCATAAAACCGCAAAGAACTAGCGGTCGCCCCTTTTTCCCTTTGAAAAAACTCAGGCTTTGATGTTTAATGGGGGGGGGGGGGAAAAATTCTTAGCCTCTTGGGAAATATCTGTTTTTTATATAGTTTTTCCCGGCTTTTTTTTTCCCCGCAGCAGAGATTTGTTCCCCCATAGACTTTATTCAAAACTTAAAGGCTACATTAAAGGGAGGGGTTGTTTTTTTTAAACGTATTTCCTTTTCTGAAATATTTCCTCAGCATTGTTAGCCATTGATCTACACTTACATCTGTTGCCAAAAATCCTGCCATGACCCCATTAGCACGCATGCAGAAAAAAAACCTATTTTCCCCAAAGATTAAATCAAAAATCAGGTGATTACTCCCTCGCGATAAACAAAAAACCAAAAAAAAATGGATGCGTATGATAATTGTGGGGGAAAATAAAAAATTTTTAAATTTTACTTCACAATTTAAAAAAATTGCGGCTGAGCTTACAATAATTAAGTACATAAATCAAAAAACATTTAGTGCCATTTAAAAAAAGGGGCACTCATAACAACTCACTTGATGAGTCACTGGGGGGTTTTCCTAATCAGTGTAAATTTTTTAGAGCACTCGCCCGAAAAGGGGACCCTACACTGGTACAGAGATTACCTATAGACTCCAATCTTACCCTTACGTGGTTTCATACGTTCCGACTGTTTCGACCCCCCACGTCTCTTCAGGGGAAAATAGAGTGTGTTATAATCTAAAAATTGATCAAATAATTCAAAAAAAAAAGGGTTGATAGATAGATTTATCCCAATTTATACCAACCCATATTAGATGTATAGAGGGTATCAAATCCATATAATACAAATTGGTGCATATCAAGTTGTTACTGGGATACATAAAGCTACATCGTGGGTTCATAAAACACGAAAGATGTTTATAAAAAACATAAGATATCCAATCACTTCCCCACGGTGCAGACTGTAAACCCTGCAACATTGTAAATATACACTACAAAAGAAAAAAAGAGAGTCTGTACTCACCAAAAGAGGAGTCTGTAAATTACTATTAATACAGGTCACAGAGCGTATGGCTCACAAAGACACACGGAAGGGCTATGGTGTGCCCGCCGTTTGTTTAAATGAGAAAGCAGCCTTAAATGTGCCGGGAGCCGGATGTATTACAGCCGTCACCAGGGTAACCCGGTCACGTGCTTCCTCCGTCCTCCGTCACTTCCGCCCTCAAGACGCAGAGTCCAGATAGTGACTTCCGCCCTGAGTGCGGGTATGTATGACGCGCACTGTGTCGCTGCCGACGTCACTTCCGCCCACACTTACTAAGTGCTGAACAATAACTTCCGCCCACTGTGCGGCGGAAAAATGACAAATAAGGTAGTTCTGGCGCAATGTTTTTAGTATATAATGTGCACAGAACGAAAGCCGCTCAAATAGGGCACGAACGTAGTCTCAGTTCGTAACCCTGATGGGCAAAAATTAATTATAAAATAGATCTTGTTTGGCACCATCCTGATAGTGATCAAGATGGATCAGATATGACAGAGATAGTAAGTATATGATACAACAGTGTACAACAGTATACAGTGACATAATTAAAATGAAAATCCAGAATACATATGTCTCTTAGTACAAAAAATACCAAAAGGAATAGATAGAAATGTACTTAATTCAGATGCTTATATATAAAGTTGCTTAATAAAAATGTGAAGATTCCAAAGATACCATCTACTCAGGCATAATGAAGCCTAAGGCATGCCCTCCACATTTATAGATAGCAACTAAAATTTAGCTGTTCGTTGAGTCCCTGTGGATATATAGTTCCTAAGGTGTAAATCCAAAAAGTTTCACGTCTAAGGAGATCCATATCAAAATTACCCTTCCTTTCATTGGGTCTGAGAAGATCAATTCCCATGATTCTAAGATTTTTAAAGATTCCCCCATGTTGACTCCAGACATGCCTGGAAACTGGAGTGTCTCTTTTGTTACGGATTTCTATGTACAAGCTGCCACATATGTAGCGTACCTCCGTCTAATACGGCTCCCAGTGCAGGCCTCCAACCCAAGCACTTAACACAATCTTCACTTTTCAATAAAGGGCCGTAGAAGTAAAACTAAATATCTTTAATAAATCGATCTAAAAAGTAGCAATCAAGCCCAAACAGCTCTAATATATAATGAAAGACGGGTACTTAAGGTTGTGATGTGGTATGAAACCATTCAGTCCATAATTCATGGGTATTCCTCTTCACAGCTCCAGCAGGAACTTAGCAGCGAGACGCCAGGAGGACCGGGAAGAGAATCTGTGCACGTAGCACGTACCCGACGTTTCGGGGAGACTCCTCCCCTTTCTCAAGAAATACGTCCTCCAGCCAAGACTTTGGGTATATATTAGGGCCGGTCATAAGCACATATCTATCCTACAGCAAGCATAAAAACACCATAATAAACAACCAAAACATTTAAAATCATTACAAAAAAGCTTTGAGACCAAATGTCTCTTTTGATGCCTTTCGGAGCCATCGCATAAAGGCGATGTATCCCAAAAAGGCCTCCCTTTGGAGAAATTTTTTCTTTTTAACGCCAATGTTCCTGACATTTAATCTGTTCTAATACACACCAACGTAAATCCGATACATTGTGTTTCTCTCTTACAAAGTGGCGAGCTAGTGAAGTTCCCACCATAACATTTTCTTTCCTCATCAACCTGTAGGCTATCCCCTTTTTTGGACATTAATTGTCTGATCACAGACTTATGTTCAGTCAATCTAATTTTTATGGCCCTGCTTGTCTGTCCAACATAAACTTTGCCACACGGGTATTTAAGCATATATACGACGCCCTGGCTGTCACATGTATGGAAACCCTTTATCGAAATGGGAAAGCCTTTCATTGGATGGTATATTTGTTCCCCTTTGATAATGGCTGCACAGTGTTGGCATTTACGGCAAGGGTATGTACCATTTTTGATAGCCATTAGGGTAGTTTGTGTATCCCTATTGTAAGTGTTCTTGCATATGTCTGTAGATACTAAACGCTGTCCAATCGTCTTGCCTTTGCGATATATCCAATGCGGATAATCCCTAAACAGTGACCCAAACTTTGGATCAGACGAAAGAGTCTCCATTCTTGTTAACTACCTTCTTGACAAGTCTAGCGTGTCTATCATATATAGTATTAAACGCAAAACCGTCTTTTTTCTTTTTTTCTTTTGGTTTTAATAGGTCTGTGCGGGGAATGGACATAACCTCATTGCCAATAGCCTCAACTTCCTCTCTTTTATAACCTCTATTGACAAATCTTTTTGTTAACTCACCCATATTGGTATAATAATCTTCTTCTTTAGAACAAATACGTCTTGCTCGTATGTACTGGGATTTGGCAATTCCTTTAAAGACCTGTGGGGCATGCTGACTATCATGATGGAGCAAATTGTTGCAATCTATATCCTTTCTATACATTGTTGTAGTCAAAGTTCCCTCTTCTTTTTCAAGCAAGACGTCTAAGTATGTAATCTCGTCTTGATTTTTTGTCATAGTAAATTTGATAGATGGATGTATGCTGTTGAGGTATGTGGCGAAGTCATCCAACTCCGGCTCGGACCCTGACCAGAGAAGGAAGATATCATCCACATACCTCAACCAGCAAGAAACGTGTTGAAATGCACAAGCAGGGAAAACACGTTTATTTTCAAAATAACGCATAAAAATATTAGCGTAACTAGGCGCTACAGGAGACCCCATCGAGGTCCCCTGTAGCTGGAGGTAGAATGTATCCCCAAAATGAAAATAATTTTTGGTGAGGACAATATCAAGAAGTTGCAACAAGAACGCAACATAACGATTAGACAGCGTAGAATTCTGTATAAGTACTTCTCTAACCGCTTCAATCCCTTCGTCATAGGGAATATTAGTGAATAGGGATTTAATGTCAAACGTGCATAGCCATGTGACATTATTACAATCAATTTCGCCAATTTTTCTAAGAAACTGTCCAGTGTCTTGTAAGATATTGTGGTCCTTCTTAACCACTTCCTGTAAATAGACATCTAAGAAAGCAGCTATTGGCTCAAAAACGGAATCAATACCGGATACGATGGGCCTACCCGGTGGGTTGGTGACAGATTTATGTATCTTGGGAACCATGTATAACATAGGTATCCTGGGATTTATCTTTGTCAATAATGTTTTCTCTGTAGTAGATATAAGGCCATCAAGTACAGCTTCCTGTAAAGTAGATTCTACAAGGTCAACAACCTCTTTAGTGGGGTCTTGCTCTAATACCCTATATACCTGTGTATCGCTTAACTGGAGTGTGGCTTCCTGTAAATACTTATCCCTATCCATAATATCAGAGGCTCCTCCCTTGTCCGCTCTCTTTACATTAGCGAGGTATCCTTTTCTAGCTGTTCTAAGGCTTGTTTTTCTTTCTTAGTGAGATTGTATTGCCCAGATTTATTCCCGGATCTAATACCATCCCACTTTTCAGAGACTTCTTTGATAACCATCTGCTGGAAAATTTCCAGTGCCGCATTTTTTATCTCTGGATCGAATTGACTACTGCGTTTTAATTTCTTGCTGGAAAATTTATTACTTTTAAATTCTGATTGGTTATCAAAAAAATGCATTTTAAGCCTAATACCCCTGCAAAACTTGTTTAAAAAACCACAACAAAATCAAAAGTCTAAAGTCTGGTGAGGAACAAAATTAAATCCTTTTTCTATCGGGAGATTTTTTGTTCTTCTGTCAGCGATTTTGACGAGATGTTGCATATTACCGAGGATATATTTGTTTGCGGTTCCGAGTCCCTCTCCTTGTTTCCGCAGTGCCCTTGTCGATTCTTTCTGGAGCTGCTGCAGCCCCTCTTTCGATAGGTCGTTGATCCCCCAAAAATTTTTCGTTGGAAATTCTTTCTTTGAACAGGACCTGTATTAGAGCCATCAGACATTTCATCTAGACCAGAGGACAGACTATTGGATGTGTCATGCTGTCTTCTATTGCGCGCACGAGCAAACTTCCTCTCATCAGACCAAGTATAAACGCGATTGAGCACATAGTCTCTGGTGTCCCTTTCGAATTTTTTTAGTTTATTTTGCAATAATGTTATCTTTAATTTATCCACCGCCATATCTATTTCAGTATGTGCATGTTTGTATATATCACCAGCACAGTTGTTTTTAAACTCTTCATCAAGCTTTTTAATATCTGTATGGATATTCGTCATTGCAATCTGTAAGTGCTGTATCGTCAGGTACATAAGGTCGATCGAGTAATTATTACTCAGTGCGTACCACTTTTCCCTGTATTGTGCATCGTCAGGTAACAAAATTGGCTGCAAAGTGCTCCGAAGCCCACGAGGGATTCTAGTCACTTTAATATATTCAGTTAGCACGCTGGCATGCGAGCTCAAGCTGGCTTCCTTTTTCTTTAATTGTTCCAGCCGGCGTGGATAATTAACCGCAGTTTCATGGCTGGTTTTTTCTAGGCCGAGCCCCGCTGCTTCAGCGCGTCGCAAAATATTCTGTTTCTCAGCTTCTGTAAAGCAAAATAGATCTCCCCGGTTCTCCGTTTGTTTGGCTATCTCTTCAAATGACATATTGCAATGTCTTTTCTATTTTCCACAATAATATATATCTCGTGGCTGCGGAGTGAGTAAAGTAGCAATTTCTATGTACAAGCTGCCACATATGTAGCGTACCTCCATCTAATACGGCTCCCAGTGCAGGCCTCCAACCCAAGCACTTAACACAATCTTCACTTTTGAATAAAGGGCCGTAGAAGTAAAACTAAATATCTTTAATAAATCGATATAAAAAGTAGCAATCAAGCCCAAACATCTCTAATATATAATGAAAGACGGGTACTTAAGGTTGTGATGTGGTATGAAACCATTCGTCCATAATTCATGGGTATTGCTCTTCGTAGCTCCAGCAGGAACTTAGCAGCGAGACGCCAGGAGACCGGGCAGAGAATCTGTGCACGTAGCACGTAGCGACGTTTCGGGGAGGCTCCTCCCCTTTCTCAAGCATACGTCCTCCAGCCAAGACATGGTATATATAGGGCCGGTCATAAGCACATATCTATCCTACAGCAAGCATAAAAACACATTAATAAACAACAAAACATTTAAAATCATTACAAAAAAGCTTTGAGACCAAATGTCTCATTGATGCCTTTTGGAGCCATCGCATCAAGGCGATGTATCCAAAAGGCCTCCCTTTGGAGCAATTTTCTTTTTAACTGCCAATGTGCCAATCTTTTGTTACGGATGTCACATAGATGTTCACCTATTCTCCTTCTTAGTTCCCGAGTGGTCTTTCCTACATATTCCAGTCCGCATGGACATCGAATGCGGTAGATCACTCCTTTTGAGCGACAATTTATAAAATGCTTGATCACAAATGATTGTCCAGTTTTGGTACTACTGAAAGTTTTTCCAATTTCCAGGTATGTGCAGCCTATGCAGCCGCTACATTTGTAGCAGCCTTTCGGTTGTCTATTTAGCCACATCGAGTCATTTTGAGGGGGTACATAATGACTTCTCACAAGACGATCTTTAAGGCTTTTTCCCTTCCTGAATGTAATGGCTGGTCTAGGGCCTACTTTATCTTTTATATCAGGATCCATTAGAAGGATATCCCAATATTTAGTTAGTATCTTACGAACTTCACTAGAGGCTGCATCAAACGTTCCTATCAGTCTTATAATTCCTGAATCAGATAATTTATCTTTCTTTTTAGGAACCAAAAGACATTTCCTGTCCGTGCGGAGTGCAGAGTGATATGATTCCTTGAGTATCCCCTCCGGATAACTCTTTTCTCTGAATCTCTCACACATGTCTTTAGCCTGGTGGATAAATTCATTTTTAGAGGAACAGTTACGGCGCAATCTCAAGAACTGTCCTCGTGGGATTCCTTTCCTTAAAGGATAAGGATGGCTGCTACTCCAATGCAGGAGTGAGTTACATGCCGTCTCCTTACGAAAGATGGAAGTTTTCAATCTCCCATCATGTCCTTTGGTTACCATCACATCCAGGAAGGCTAATTTAGTGGGATCTATTTCGTGGGTGAACCCGAGTCCAATACAATTTTGATTTAAACTTTGCATGAACTCTATGAACTCCTCTTTCTTCCCACTCCACAGGACAAAGATATCATCAATATATCTTGTATAAAATGAAATATTCTCAATGTGTTTTAGGGGTTCATCGCCAAAGACTATTGTATCCTCCCACCACCCCAAGTATAAATTAGCATAACTTGGGGCGCAGGAATTGCCCATGGCGGTTCCTCTCAATTGATGATATAGTTTTCCATTGAATAGAAAGAAATTCTTTGTGAGAACAAACATTAAGAGATCTAGCACAAATGTATTATGTAGATCAAACTGTTGACCCCTCCCTTTAAGGAAATGTTCAGTTGCCTTAACTCCTAATTCGTGTGGAATAGAGGTATAAAGTGACTCCACATCAATACTTCCCAGGAAGCTGTCTTTGGGTACCGTTATACCATCAATCTTCCTTAAGAAGTCCATAGTGTCCCTAGTATATGACGATAGGGACTCCACAAATGGTTTAAGGACCTGGTCAAGGTATATCCCACAGTTTTGTGTGAGGCATCCTATACCGGACACTATAGGTCTCCCCTTCAACGGGTTGACACCCTTATGGATTTTGGGGAGGCCATAGAATGTCGCTGTACGTGGAAACTTGGGGAATAGAAACTCAAATTCAGAGACACTAATCAACTCATTAGTTTTAGCCACTGCTCTAAGCTATGTAGCAGATTCCCTTTAAGCACTAGGGGGGCATGTATGAAAACTGTCTAGGTCTAAGACTGTCTTTGTTGCCCATAGCAACCAATCAGAACCCATAGCAACCAATCAAAGCTCAGCTTTTATTTATTTTCAAGAGCACTATATGAAATTAAAAGGAAAGCTCTGATTGGTTGCTATGAGCTCTGATTGGTTGCTGTGGGCTCTGGTTGCTATGAGCTCTGATTGGTTCCTCTGAGCTCCGGTTGGTTGCTCTGAGCTCTGATTGATTACTATGAGCTCTGATTGGTTGCTCTGAGCTCTGATTGGTTGCAATGAGCTCTGATTGGTTGCTATGAGCACTGATTGGTTGCTATGGGCAACAAAGACAGTCTTGAGCCCCTAGGTGTGTGTATGGAGCTGGCCAAAATCGCTGCTCATGGTAAAGAAATAATTTCTCACTGACCATCCAATATCAAATCAGGGTATCAGGAGTTCGGTAAGTGGCCAATTTACATGCAAATGACTAGTGTGTGTATTTAAGGAGGTTTCCATTTCATCTGGGATATGATCTAACATCATTGCGCATTGAATCTTTCTGTAGTATAACGAATATATATACAGTATATTGCGTTTTGGACAGCACCACAATAAAGGGATTTGTATTTTTGTGTGAGACTTTTTAATAGTATTTAATAAAAGTTGTTGTTTTATGTTGGTGTTTTATCATTCTGGAATAACTGGTAAAGAAATAACTAGCAATAGCCCTGAATTTAATGATTTAACAGTATCCAGCAAGCTCCTGACCTCCACCCAGTGGTGGCTGTAGGCAGACAGAACCGATGTTTTCATGTGTAAAGTAATGGTAAGAAGTTTATCAGTACAAAATACAAACCTAAAACCAATGTGATGATAACAGGACGAAATTCACTTTGAAGTGGGTTTTCTGACATAAGATAATGCCCGGATGTGCAGACGGCTCTAACTCCTCATAAGGACTTGCCAATGAATGCCATAAGGAGGATCAGTGTATTACAGGTCTTATATATCCATTTGAAGCAATAATAGCTAAATAGCTTTGCACTTTAATGTGTGTTTTGATATCAGTAAAAATGGTTTGCAAAAACTGTCCAGGTCATTTCATTGTTTGAATAAGAATGTGATACATTGAAGAAAAAGTGAGTGTGGACGGTTGATTATATCAAATTTTATTTGCATTTGGAAAGACTCCCACATCCATATACATATTGTAACAGCAAGAAATGGTCATGATTTACAGATGTAATATTGCTCGGCATCACAGCGCATGTCATTCCAGCCATAATCTCTTATATCCACACAGTCTTCATTGCCATCCAAGTTATTTGGTTCAGTAAATCCCCAGCGGCTGAAATAGAAGATAATGGAGATAATATGACAATGTTCATCACACAGATACATGATTAGCAGAGGGGACACAAGACCCAAGCTTATGTTATCTGACTGATTTCAGGCCTTGTTAATCCAGATAAGAGTTTATGGAAATAGAAAATATCTACAAATGAACAGCTTTGGAATCTTTCACAGACATAGCAATTTGTGATGATTAATTTTTTTACATATTTCTATGGTAGCTTGAGGTATGGGGGAGCTGTGGACCTTAGTTTATACTGTTTCTAAATTTGTTAACAGATTAACATTCAAGGGGTTTTCTCACTACGAGGATTGCTTTTTATTTTAAAAATCTTTCAAAAACAAGTCACTGCAATGCATTGGGGAAAAAAGTATTTAGTCAGCCACCAATTGTGCAAGTTCTCCCACTTAAAAAGATGAGAGAGGCCTGTAATTGACATCATAGGTCGACCTCAACTATGAGAGACAAAATGAGAGAACAAATCCAGAAAATCACATTGACTGATTTGGAAATAATTTATTGGCAAATTATGTTGGAAAATAAGTATTTGGTCAATAACAAAAGTTCATCTCAATACTTTGTTCTATATCCTTTGTTGGCAATGACAGAGGTCAAACATTTTCTGTAAGTCTTCACCAGGTTGGCACACACTGTTGCTGGTATGTCGGCTCATTCCTCTATGCAGATCTCCTCTAGAGCTGTGATGTTTTAGGCTGTTGCTGGGCAACTCCCTCCAAAGGTTTTCTATGGGGTTAAGATCTGAAGACTGGCTAGGCCACTCCAGGACCTTGAAATGCTTCTTACAAAGCCACTCCTTCGTTGCCCTGGTGGTGTGCTTGGGATCATTGTCATGATGAAAGACCCAGCCACGTTTCATATTCAATGCCCTTGCTGATGGAAGGAAGTTTGCACTCAAAACTCACGAATCATCGCCCCATTCACTCTTTCATGTACGTTTGGCACTGGTGGCATAATGTGTGTTACTGATGGTAGCCTTTGTTACGTTGGTCCCAGCTCTCTGCAGGTCATTCACTAGGTCCCCCCATGTGGTTCTGGGATTTTTGCTCACCGTTCTTGTGATCATTTTGATCCCACAGGGTGAGATCTTGCGTGGGAATATTATGAGTGGTCTTGTACATCTTCCATTTTCTAATTATTGCTCCCACAGTTGATTTCTTCACACCAAGTTGCTTGCCTGTTGCAGATTCAGTCTTCCCAGTCTGGTACAGGTCTACAATTTTGTTTCTTGTGTACTTCGACAGCTCTTTGGTTTTCACCATAGTGGAGCTTGGAGTGTGACTGTTTGAGGTTGTGGACAGCTGTATTTTATACTGATAACCCGATCAAACAGGTGCCATTACTACAGGTAATGAGTGGAGGACAGAGGAGCCTCTTGAAGAAGTTACAGGTCTGTGAGAGCCAGAAATCTTGCTCGTTTGTAGGTCACCAAATACTTATTTTCCACCATAATTTGCCAATAAATTCTTTCCAAATCAGACAATGTGATTTTCAGGATTTGTTTTCTCATTTTGTCTCTCATAGCTGAGGTCCTTTGATGTCAATTACAGGCCTCTCATCTTTTTAAGTGGGAGAACTTGCACAATTGGTGGCTGACTAAATACTTTTTCCCCACTGTAAGTTATAGAAAACATGGATTATATCCAAGATTTTTTTTAATGTATATTTTTCCCATTGTCCTATGCCATGTACTCAGCTATCAAAGAGTTGTGGGAACAGTCTTTCTGCTTGTGTGTATTCTTCTTTCTGCTTTCCTACTTAACACATCCATGCTCATTGACATAACTGACAAACTGACAGTGTTTTCTGCTTTTCTTTCTCTTTGAACAGTTGTGACTGTAACGGCTGGGTTGTGGATCCGCCGGCCCACGCAAAGCGATGATAGTTAAGCCACGCCGGGAACGGAATCTAAGTAGCC
>JAODAL010062262.1:0-19851 GCA_025379985.1 Phyllomedusa bahiana | reverse complement strand
TGTAGGTATTGCCGAACTTGGAAGAAATTGCGTAACAAGGTTTTGGGTGCTTTTTTACCAGGATTCCTTATAAATATGAAACCTTTTCAGCTAAAATTGCAGATTATTGGAAAAAAATTGTTTTCATTTTCACAGCCTAACGCTAAAAAATTTTGTGACACACCTGTGGGATCGATATACTCACTACACCCCTGGATATATTCCTTAAGGGGTGTAGTTTCCAATATGGGGTCTTTTTAGGGGCATTTATTAAGTTTTAGCACCTCAGGGAGTCCGCAAACCTGAAATGGCCCCTAAATAAAATCGTAATTAAAATGAGACCCCAGAGTCCAGTAGGTGCTCCTCCTATTCTAGGGCTTGTGGTTGAGCCAAATAATGCACTAGGGCCACATATGGGATATCTCTGAAAACGGCAGAATCTGGGGAATCAATATTAAGTTGCATTTCCCTGATCACATTTACCGTATTCTTGTGAATAATGTATAAAAATTGAAAATCTGCAAAAAAAGTGAAATTTTGAAATTTCACTTCCACTTTGCTTTAATTCCTGTGAAACACCTAATGGGTTAATAAACTTCCTAAATGCGGTTTTGAATACTTTAAGGGGTGTAGTTTCTTAGATGAGGTCATTTATGGGGGTATCTAACATACAGGTCAATCAAAGTCACGTTAGAACTGGACTGGTCCCTAAAAAATGTATATTGCAAATTTTGTTGAAAATTTGAAAATTACTACTAAATTTCTAAGCCCCCTAATGTCGTAAATAAAAAAAAAAATTTAAAAAAATTATGCCAAACTACAGCAGACATAGGGTAGATGCTAGTTATAAACTATTTTGAGTGGAATAACTATCTCTTACATGCAGAAATTTTTGAAGTTTAAAATTGGTAAAAAAAAATTCAAATTTTTCACTATTTTTTGATATTTTTCACAAATAAACCAGCATTTTTTTGGAACAAAATTTCTCACTATCTTAAAGCACAATGTGTCACGAGAAAACAGTCTCTGAATCACATGGATTGGTTAAAGTGTCAAAAAGTTATTCTCACATAAAGTGACACATGACAGATTTCAAAATGGGGCTCTGTCAGAGAGGCCAAAACTGGCTCCGGCGGTAAGGGGTTAATGGGAGAAGAACAAATCTGTAGTCACTGGTTTTGAATCGCTTCCTCGAGGATAGCCAATCCTTGCTTGGTCTTGGTAGCTTCTATGCTGTGGCCCCTATTTGTGTTTTCCAGGAATGCTTTGTTTTTTGTCTTTCTTTACTCCTATAATTTTTTCTTTTTTTTTTTTTCTTTTTTAGGATTTCTTCTTTTACTCCTTAGTGTACGATCCACAGCAGAAGACACTGTTGGCGGATAAAGGAGAAATACGTGTGGGCAACAGATACCAAGCTGATATTACAGATTTGCTTGAAGAAGGTAACACTATGAACTGGTATGAAAAAATGTGGTCGACCTAAAATCTACGTGTAGTTAGTGTGTATGTGCCAGTATACATGGTCATTTGCAGACCGTTGACAATAGCTGAGCAGTATTAGCCCTTACCCTTAGTTGTGTTAGGGTATGTTCACATGACTGGTGCGATCCGATTTTGGATCCGTTTTTAAATGTGTGTTAGATCCCTTATTAGATGTGTTTGAATTCTTGCTTTGGACTCTAAATGGACCCAAACACGCCTCTAACAATGTGCAGTGTGATTTACATTGCTTTCAGTGTAAAACAGACATCAGGGTTCAGACGAGTGATCGCCGTGATTACTTGCATTTTTTCGGATCCATTCAAAGAATTGAAATGTCATTTCTTGATCCGTTTGACGCAGCAGACGCCCTATTTAAAACTATATATATACAAACATGGAGGGAGAGGCATGGACCGCACATCCTCACACTATACTTTTATCTAATGCTTCTCAGCAAAACTATATAAAAAACGAACAGGAGGTTCTTAGTATACTTTTTAATCAAAACGTATAGGCCCACTTGCTACGTCGAGGCGACCTTATTAAGTGTGTCCCTACGCCAAATGGGGGTAACGCTGCACGGCGGCCACCACTGCAGCAGAAACCACACAGATGAGGGGCCCAACAGCACCACTGCTGCCAGACCTAGCCCGCCGGCTCTGGACTGCACCACCCCACCAGCATAGCATCACAGCAGCAATGGCCGCCACACAGCAGCACCACCAAAAAAGGAAAGGTAGACAAAGCTCACCTTCCCTGGGCTCCCTGCAAGCAGACTGAAAGAAACAGGGAATTAACCCTTATACAGACTACTGCTAATTAAAAACACCTGGACCAAATGGGGAGGAGTGCTGGTCCATGAGTGCAAAGAAAAGAATGTGTGAATATAGATACAAACATGGAAGAGAGAGACATGGACCGCACATCCTCACACTATACGTTTGTCTAATGCTTCTCAGCAAAACTATATAAAAAAAACGAACAGGAGGTTCTTAGTATACTTTTGATCAAAACGTATAGGCCCACTTGCCACGTCGCGGTGACCTCTATTAAGTGGGTCCCTACGCTAAATGGGGGTATAACGCTGCACGGCGGCCACCACCGCAGCAAAAACCACGCAGATGAGGGGCACAGCCCAGTGGCCCAACAGCACCACTACTATTTAAAACTATATGGTGCGTTCCTGCTGCAGCCAAAACGCATTCAACCACGCTCCTGTGTGTTGGATGCGAATTATGCAGCGCTTTTAAATGCGTTTTTCTGATCCAAAACGGATCCAACACGCCGTGTGAACATACCCTTAAGTTTACTTCAGAACATTGCTCTCTGTGGGCTTGATATGTCTTGAGTATCTGATAGCAGATATTCTGCCTTAGGGTGTGTTCGCACGGCGTGTGAACATACCCTTATACTACGGTATAGCTGGTGAATGTAAGTAGCTGACGGTAGAGTAAACGTCGCCAACAATATTTGCACTGCTTTCACCCCTACACGTTTTTTTTTATTTTTTTGGGTGGGGGAAGGAGGGTGAAGAAGTTAGAGAGACACAGGTTATTCACTGTGCTTTTCAGTCCCACAAAGTGATCCCATATGGAGTAAGCACCGTCTTAGTTGCATTACATCTCCCCCTCCCCCTTTATACGAGTGCCACAGCTATGCCGCTGTGTACATCTGAATACTACAGTAGTTATTTAGACCTAATAGGCCCACAAAGGGTAACATTCTGATCTGAAATTACAACTAAATAAGTTTGATTTTACATAGGAAAACTCAATTTAACCAACCTAGTCATGGCTGTGTTTGCCAGCATTGATGAGCCTAATAAATGCTGATTTAGCGGGCTGATGAATGGTTTGGCCCACAAGCCTAAAATGGTTTGTAAATCACTTGGTTGTGAGGATTTATGATGACCTATAGATGCCTTCAGTAGTTGTCGGGGTCGGATACTCCGGTGGGCCCAAGCTCTATCATAATGATGTACACTAATATTTCAGGATCCCAAAGATCTATCGGCAGGCAACCTAATTTACAGCGGACTTCAGAACCAATCCCCAGATATCCTGTAGGCCCCTGCATGTACAAAGGTTGCCTGAAAATGGACGTTCACATGTTCTGTATTGATAGAGGAAGGGCTACCTGTTGGACTCACTGGTAGTTGTGAGAAGAACGTCATTGTGGCCTATTGACGGTTGTCACACAAACTCTAGGTAGCAAAAACTATTGTAAATGTTGTTGCAAGTGGCAAATACATTAGTACCGGGTTCCGCAACGTCGGTTCTCCAGCTGTTGGGAAACTACATCTCCCATCATGCCCACTGATCTACATTATATAAATGCATGATGGGAGTTGTAGTTTCCCAACAGCTGGAGAGCTGACGTTGCAGACCCTCCTGCACATTAGCGGGTTACTTTGGGGATCATCATGATGTTAACATGATCAATAGAATAGTAAAAGATTTATTCATAACCTTGAACATTGCCGGGTGGGATCGCCTGGACAGACTGAAAACCCCAAATGTCACAGGAGAGTTTCTATTTCTACTGCATTGTTCTATTCCCCACAGGTGTAGAAGATGGTAGAGACCAAGCGTTCCTGGAGACAAAAGTCTGGGAGGCAAGCAACCCTCTTACAGATAAACAGATAGACCAGTTTTTAGTAGTAGCACGGTAAGAAAGTGATGAAATATATGGTGTTAATTCACATTTTTATACAGTACTGTTTTGTACTTCATTATATTCTTAATTTGCTTTGTGATTAACTTATTTCTTCTGAAGTAAGAGACGCAAAGGAAAGGGTCCTGAGTTGTTTGTTGCTTTGTAGATATGTTGGTGCAAATAAGAACTACTGGGCACAGTTGTGGGTAAGAATCGCCATTGTCCTCCATGTCCATGGCAATCTGATATGGACATTTATGTCCCCTTGTCAGAGAACTGTGTGGCTGGAGCACAGCATATAAAAGGAACCTGTCAGGTTGTTTATGCTGCAGGATGTGCTAGAGGGAGAGAAGCTGAGCTCTGTTATATATAGGGTTATATGATAGCGGGAGAGGAGCTGAGCTCTGCGATATATAGGGTTATATGATAGAGGGAGAGAAGCTGAGGTCTGTGATATATAGGGTTATATGACAGAGGAGAGAAGCTGAGCTCTGTTATATATAGGGCTATTTGATTATGACAGGGAGAGAAGCTGAGCTCTGTGATAATAGGGTTTATATGACAGAGGAGAGAAGCTGAGCTCTGATAGGGTTATATGACAGAGAAGCTGAGCTCTGTGATATACAGTTGAAACCAAAAGTTTCCATACACTATATAAAAAGCCCCATCTGCATGTTTTTCTCACTATCTGACATGGAATCAGAATAAACCTTTCCCGTTTTAGGTCAATGAGGAACCAAAATGATCTATATTTGCCAAATGCCAGAATAATGAGAGAGAGAATGTTTAAGGCATTTTTATTACTTTCTGCAAAGTCAAAAGTTTCCATACATTTCATTAGTATTTGGTAGCATTGCCCTTAAACTGTAGGACTTGGGTCAAACGTTTTGGATCCTTCCACAAGCTTCTCACAGTAGTTGGTAGGAACTTTGGCCCATTCCTCCTGACAGAACTGGTGTAACTGAGCCATATTTGTAGGTCGCCTTGCTCGCACCTGCCTTCTCAGCTTTGGCTATAAATTTTCTATAGGATTGAGATCAGGGCTTTGTGATTGCCACTCCAAAACATTGACTTGGTTATCCTTAAGCCACTTTGTAACCAGTTTGGCAGTAGCTTCGGGTCATTGTCCATTTGAAGACCGATTTCCATCCAAGTTTTAACTTCCTGGCTGGTGTCTTGAGATGTTGCTTCAATATTGCCACATAATCTTCTTTCCCCATGATGCCATCTTTTTTGTGAAGTGCAGCAGTCCTCCTTGCAGCAAAACGACCCCAAAACATGCCGCTGCCACGATGCCATAACGGTTGCTATCGATCTAGGCAACGCTCTGTGAGCTAACACACTAGTGTCTTATGTATTCTGCCCTGAGAGTTTGCCCTGATCTAACAGTGTGCACAATGGCTCTTTGCTTTGAGTGTGGGTTGTTAGTGAGAACCTGTCACCAGGGCTGTGGAGTCGGAGTCGTGGAGTCTGAGTCGGTGCCTATTTTGCAGGAGTCGGAGTCGTCATAAAAGGGACCGACTCCAACTCCCAAAATATATAATAAGTTGGTCCAGTTAGTTCGATGCAAAGAGCAAGAGGAATTTGGTCCTGCCAGTGCTACTGCTCCCATATCTTCAGCCTCATCACATGAGGAGTGTAATTGATGACATGGAGCAGACAAAGCGCTGCCCCAGGGGAAAAGATTCTGCTCCCATGGCAAACAGATTTCAGCAAAATGTTTCACCTGTTTTCAAAGAAGTAGAAGAGTTTAACCATTCATCAAAACTGACTGTGGCTGAGGCAATTCCTTTATACCCTGACATTGTTAGGGATGCTGTCCCTGTGGTCACGCTTGCCCCCAACCCAAGTTAGTGTAGAGAGGCCATTCTCTAGCCTGGAAATAATGAGATCAGATGTGAGGTTATGTATGCAGGATCTGATGGAGGCATACTATTTCTCAGAACACATTCAGAGACTTCACAAATGTTCCTGCAGTGTTTTGCATATTTACTATTTTTTTGTGTTCTAAAGTCATATCCAATAAATATATTTTACACTGACAAGCAAAAGGGTATCAATGTTTTGAACTTCTGACTTTCAGGCTTCATATCTCACCATCCACTGCAGCTGTGCACATGAGGCTACTGTAATTTTATATACAGTCATCTTACCTATCTTATACATAAATTTGACTTGCAAGTATTTAGCATCTGCTTAGTTCTGCAGATTCTTTCCTGTAACTGCATTGTTACTGTTTTGCTCCTAAAAATCAAAATGTTCATTTTTATTATTTTGTTAGTATTTGGGAAATCCACCTTTTGGTTTTCAATACTGCCTGAATCCTTGTGGGCTCTGAATCAGATTCAAGCATATCTTGACCAAAATCTGATCCCAGGTCTCTTCTTCACATTCCCAATGTTGGTGCAGACTGGACTTGGATACAAATACAGCTTTTTCTTTAATCTCTCCCACAAGTGTTCAAAAGATCAAAACATTGTTACCCTTTTGCTTGTCAGTGTCTGTTCTACCTAAATAGCTTGATTATTGTGTCATAAGGTGATAAACAGCCGGATGTTACTATTTTACTACAGTAAAGTTATCACTTAAACATTCGCTATGTATGAGGGAATCTGAGTCGGAGGTTTGGGAAATTGAGGAGTCGGAGTAGGGACTTTGACTTGCTGACTCCACAGCCCTGCCTGTCACATTGAAGATGCTCTCTGATATGGGGGCAGCATGTTATAGAGCAGGAGGAGTTGAGCAGATTGACATGAAAGACTCGGCAAAACTTGCTCATTTAAAACTTTGCTTATTCTGGATTAAGGAATCCAGTGGGCGGTTTTATACTAGTACCAGAAAAGCTGTCAATCGCTGATAGCACCGTCTTCTGGACTCCTTAACCCAGAATAAGCAATGTTTGAAATGAATAAAATACAAGTTCTCCTGAGTCTTTCCCTAGAGAACTATATATCGATTTTCTCAGCTCTTCCTGATTTATAACATGTTACCAGCAATTCAGATGACCTGTTTAGTGTGACAGGTTCACTTCTGGCTCACAGAAGATTGCTTGGACTAGAGCCCGTCTTTTATACAATTATTGTTTTAGAAAGCCATGTTTTAAAGCCTTTTGACAAGGCTTCCTGCAGCTTTACCCTATGATTTCTGTTGAACTAGATAAGGTAAAAAAAATTTGGCCATGGAGAGATATGGTTTCTACATAGCCATGTAGAAGTCCCCCCACCCCCTCTAATAGTGATAAATGCTTTCTCATTGGTTATAAATTGAGTAAAAGAAGGGATTTTAGCTGTTGTAGAGGGTCACTAGAGTAATCCAAAAGTTACCCTATTCAATAAACTTTTAATTTGCTTTTCTTATTTTATCTGAATATGGCTCAAACACCTATTTTTCTGAAAAGAGAAATATTTGACTGCCTTTAGTCACCATTAGGTGGAGCTTACCGAAGGCTGATGTATACAATGAGCTTACAAATTGGAATCTAGAAAGGTTTGCCTAGCTCTTACTGTAGGCAGTCAGAATAGGATGATTTATAACATTTAACATTGCCCTCTCTGCATTTTACTGCTGATCTGTTTGGTGGAATATTATATATTGCGTTATTTATAGATTATATAAATGACTTTACATACACTATTGTCTAAAGGGCCCTTAAATGGTCTACTGATCATCAACCATAGTAATTGCTTTATTACTTTAAATTAACAGACTGTATTTATCTTTTGTTCGTTTCCTGTAGATCTGTAGGTACGTTTGCCCGTGCATTAGACTGCAGTAGCTCTGTCCGGCAACCAAGTCTACATATGAGTGCAGCAGCAGCGTCGAGGGACATCACATTGGTAAGAAAGAAAAGTTAATTACGTTGTCATCATAAGAGTACAACCATAAAAATAATAGGGGGTGCTGGATCCCTGACATAATGGCCACCAGGGACGCCTGACTGACTCCCAATGACTAGAATTCTTTAATGCAGGTGTGTGTGTATGTGTGTGTTTGTATATTTGTGTTTGTGTGTGTGTGTGTGTGTGTGTGTATATATATATATACATACTCATATGTGTATGTATATATATGTGTTGTATATATATATATATATTTATGTGTGTGTATATATATTAGTGTTCAAATATATTTATAGCTTTTAAATTGCATACACTGATCATAAATGATACTATACGTTTTTGTCTTTGCTTGTAGCCTCTATGTTGTAGAATGCCGCAGAATATATTGCTCTATAAAGAGGTGTTTTTGTGTGTGCGCGCGCATTTTTCAATTTTTTATTTTTTTTGCTTTAATCTGTAACATACTGGCATTTTTCTGTGTGAACTACTTAAACTAAATACACAGGCGCTTGTTAGGCTATACTTATGTATGGTCTATCAGGGAATGTGGTCACACAGCTATGTGATCCTTCATTGGACCCTGGGTCACAGGAATTCCATTTGATATGATGAAAAGGAGTCCTCCATTCAGTCTTTCTCTTTAAAGAGGTTGTCTCTCTAAACATATTGGCTTTCAACATGTATCAAACAGTAAATGAAGACGTTTAACAAATATATTGCTTTGTTTATTTTTCTTTGTTGAGGAGATAAGTGATTTTATCAGCTCTGGGTGCACTCAGGTTTCCCTACCTGCTCTTCCCTGCTCTCTCCTGCGGTTTGTCTTATCTGATAGCAGAGATGACATCATTACACAGGTGCAACAATCAAAAAATTTTTAGCAACACAGATATCCGCACAAGCCCTCAATGTGCAAAAATGATGCAACAGACTGTCCCACTGGTTTGTCAGACTTCACCAATAATATTCCAAGAAATAGAAGTCATGGACGTCAGCATCTTCAATAAATAGCATCTTTTTAATTCATGTAAGCAGCATACAAATTGAATTTAAAAGATGCTATTTATTGAAGGTGCTGACGTCCATGGCTTCTATTTCTTGTCCTCACACGGGTCATCACACAGAACTGTTAGCAGCTTGAGAGCTTGAGTGTTATCTGATCTAACAAACAAAGGAGACTAGTTTCTTTTGTTTCCTTTAGCTCTGAAGCTTCTCTGGATTTGAGATAAACCTCTCCTGCTCTTATAATTAGCAGAGCTTTGAATACAGAGCTACTATGTCAATCACCCAGAACCTGACCAGGAAGAGAGAGGCTGTATGAATGAAAGCTGCTTTTGGCTCAGTGACACAGCATGGTGAGACAACCCCTTCAAATAGTTTCTCTGATCTTCGCCATGCTGCTTCTGGATAACAGTTGTGCCCAGTTCCTGAACACACGGGCGCAATACCAGTGTCCACACGATCAGCATGACTAGTATGCTCGACTGTCATACCCCATCCACTACTGCAAACTTGGAAATGATCCCACAGAAGCCTTTATGAAACAACTAAAGGACATGATAAAGAAGTTGTCAATTCAGGTCCGGAAGCAGGTGGAATTGCTTATCCCAGAGGATCCCAAGGTGGGCTGCTTCTATATGCTCCCCATGATCCATAAAGATGGCAACCCTGGGAGGCCTATCATTTCGGGCATTGGGACACTGACAGAATATCTCAGGTTGGGTGGAAAATCTCCTAAAACCCCTGGTCAAAGATACTCCAAGCTACATCCAGGACACCACTGACCTTCTTAACAAACTCAATGCCCTCGGTCCACTTTCTGAGGGCACCATTTTAGCCACCATGGATGTAGAATCCTTGTATACAAACATTCCCTACAAGGATGGAGTAGCAGCATGTCGGGCGCACCTAAAGAAACAAGACCTCCCAACAAAACCATTCACACAGCTCATCCAGTTCATACTCAGCCACAACTATTTTACTTTTGGAGAAGACCTGTATATACAGCGAATGGGAACTTCAATGGAGTCCAGATGTGCGCCCCAATATGCAAATCTCTTTATGGCGGTACTGAAAGGAGCATATTTATCAACATGCAACACCAAACCCATGATGTACCTCCGTTATATCGATGATATCCTTGTCATCTGGACTGCGGGTGAGGAGGCCCTACTTAAATTCCATAATGACTTCAATAACTATCACCCCACCATCAACCTTAAACTTACCTATTCAGAGAGCAAAATCCACTTTCTGGGTACATCAAAGACCACCGGCTACTCACATCAGTATACCACAAACCGACAGACAGAACGGCCTACCTCAGGAATGACCGCTTCCACCCCAAACACAAGACACTCTATTATATACAGCCAGGCTATACGGTACAATTGTATTTGCTCCGACAAAGCAGACCTGGACAAGCACCTTCTGGATCTGAGGACGAAATTTATCAAACATGGATACAGACCAAAATTGACAGACAACCAAATCAGCAAAGCGGCCGCTATCAA
This sequence comes from Phyllomedusa bahiana, assembly GCA_025379985.1. Lineage (NCBI taxonomy): Eukaryota > Metazoa > Chordata > Amphibia > Anura > Hylidae > Phyllomedusa > Phyllomedusa bahiana. The sequence continues at coordinate 9,386 of JAODAL010062262.1, read as the reverse complement.
CAGAGATGGTCTGCTCACGTACAAAGAGACCCAGAATGAAGAACGAGTGCCCCTAGTTGTCACCTACAACCCACAGATCCTACGAAAGATTGCCAATGAACTCCAACCTGTGCTACATAGGGACAACAGACTCGGACATATTCACAGTCCCCCCTCTCCTTTATTTTCGGCAACCACCAAACCTGCGGCGTATTATTGTCCGGAGTGTCCTGAAGGCCCCAACAGAAAATGGCACCTCACCCTGCCTGCAGAACAGGTGCAAGACCTGCAGGCACATCCACCCCGCTGACAGTGTACCTGTCCCACATCCACACCGCTGACAGTGTACCTGTCCCACATCCACACCGCTGACAGTGTACCTGTCCCACATCCACACCGCTGACAGTGTACCTGTCCCACATCCACACCGCTGACAGTGTACCTGTCCCACATCCACACCGCTGACAGTGTACCTGTCCCACATCCACACCGCTGACAGTGTACCTGTCTCACATCCACACCGCTGACAGTGTACCTGTCTCACATCCACACCGCTCACAGTGTACCTGTCCACATCCACACCGCTGACAGTGTACCTGTCTCACATCCACACCGCTGACAGTGTACCTGTCCCACAGTCACAGCAGGTGCACAGAAGTAGGGGGACATTTTTCTGCAGGTCTTCCAATGTGGTGTATCTGATCATGTGTGCACAATGTCACCCCACAGGCCTTTATGTGGGAGAAACAGGGCAGAGACTCAGTCAGCGTATGAATTCACACAGATTCACCATCAACAGCAGAACTGATCTCCCAGTGACCGCACATTTCTCTGGAGAAAATCACTCCATGGAAGATTTGCAGGTTCTGGTCTTAATTGGGCATTTTAAGACACTAAAGGAGAGGAAGGAATGGGAATATAAGTTAATGCAAAAATTTAAAACTCTGCAAAATGGACTGAATATTCATAGCAGCTTCATGTCGCACTATCTATGAACTGTGAGGGCAACAAATCACCCCTGATAGCAGATAAGAGAAATGATTACTGATCCCTCCTGTCACGCCTCACAAGTTTCCAGATTGTTTCTTTCTTAACCTGTTGTAAATATCTGCTCTGCTTATATTGTATTTTGTTTTTTTAAGGATTCTAAGTTTCTTTGAAGATCCATGTCTGTTGTGTATAAAAAGTCTGTAAATTTTCAGTTCTTGTATAACATCATGTCTGAAGAAGGGAGCTAGTCCTCTCGAAAGCTACCATCAAATATACTCAGTTAGCCTCTAAAAGGTATCGCCTGATTTCTTCACTCTTCTACTACTTTCTATGGCTAACACGGTACAACATTATACTACTAGCATGCTCGACATAATGCAGCACCTACATGATGGGCATACGCACCATGTCCTCAACCTCTTAAATACAGCAGGGTAATCATTGACACGACAGGTTAATCGTATCTACTTTAACTGCCGCATATTCTAGAGATAGGTCTACTGTCCCATTAGCCTGAACGCCAGAAGAAGAATCGTGTGTAGTAGAGTTAGTCAAACTTAATTTCTGGTGAAAGCTGCAATATGAGTTGTCCTAAAATGGCGAAACGGCAGAATAATAGGCCTTCTGAAGGATTACACTGATTGGGCTACGTTTCATTTGTTTCTAGTTCCATGCAATGGACACATTGCACAAAAACTGTTATGACATCTCTAAAGCCATTTCTGCGCTCGTCCCACAAGGCGGTCCCGTGCTCTGCAGGGATGAGATGGAGGAGTGGTCCGCTTCAGAAGCAAATCTTTTTGAAGAAGCTTTGGAGAAGTATGGCAAAGACTTCACAGACATTCAGCAAGACTTTGTAAGTAAAGCGTATGAAGTGGCAGTTGTCTGAAATCTGCATGGCTGTGGATTATCACCAGTGTCCTGTTGAAGGGAATTACTTGATGTAGCACAGCCTGCAGCACCAAACCCACGTGTAGAGAGATACTTAATATGGATGCAAAGCTCCCAGCCCCTGAATCCGCGGGGTAAAAATTGTATCCAAAATGTCAAAGGTGAAGAAGCAGCATCCAAGGGGTAGTGAAAATAAAGTAGATTTTTATTCCTCCATCAGTGCAACGTTTCGACCAACAATTCAGTCTTTATCCAGCGTGTTTAGAAGCCTGCTGGATAAAGACCACATTGTTGGTCGAAATGTTGCACTGACGGAAACTGTGGTCTATAGGGTTTTATAATTAGAACCAGGATTTAGTAACAAAAAGCAGATGCAATCTTAAAACAGAAAGTGAAAGTACTGCTTACCCTTGCTCATATAACCCTACATATCACAAAGCTCAGCCGCTCTCCTCTATCATATAACCTATATACACAGACTCGCTTCTCTCATCGATACCTATATACACGAGCCTGCTTCTTCCCTCTATCATAACCCTTATAAGAGCTCAGTCCTTCCTCTTTCATTAACCCTATATATCACAGAGCTCAGCTCTCTCCTATTCATATAACCTATATATACAGAGTCAGCTTCTCTCTCTATCATATACCTATATCACAGAGCTCAGCTTCTCCCTTATCATATACCTATACTGTATTCACAGAGTCAGTTCTCTCTCTTCATATACCCTAAAACCAGCTCAGCTTCTCTCTATCATTACCTATATATCACAGAGCTCAACTCCTGTCCCTCTATCATATAACCCTATATATCACAGAGCTCTGCTTCTCTCCTCTTATCATATAACCCTATAAATCACACAGCTTCAGTTCTCTCCTCTATTATATAACCCTAATATCACAGAGCTCAGCTTCTCTCCTCTATCATATAACCCTTATATCACAGAGCTCAGCTTCTCTCCTATATCATATAACCCTGTATATACAGAGCTCAGCTTCTCTCCTTCTATCATATAACCCTATATATCACAGAGCTCTGCTTCTCTCCTCTCTATCATATAACCCTATATATCACAGAGCTCAGCGCTTCTCAATACCCTCTATCATATAACCCTATAATCTCTAGACTCTCGCTTTATCTCCCTCTATCTTTAACCTATAACAGAGATCAGCTTCTGCCATTCTATCATATAATCCCTATATAATCACAGTGTCGAGCATCTCTCCCTCTATCATATAACCCTATATATCAAGAGCTTGCTTCTCTCCCTCTATCATATACCCTATATTCACAGAGCTCGTTTTTCCTCCCCTATATATAACCCTTTATTATCACAGAGCTCGCTTTTCCCCCTCTATTAAAACCCTATAAAGAGCTCAGCTTCTCTCCCTCTATATAAAACCCCCTTATACCCAAAGTCGCTTCCCCCCCCTCTATCATAAAAACCCTATATATCACAGGCTCTTTTTCTCCCTCTTCATAAACCCCTAAAACAGAGTCAGTCTCTCCCTTATAAAAATAACCCTATATATCACAGAGCTCAGTCCCATATTTTCCCCCTATAATCAAAGTCAGTTCTCTCCTTCTATCATAAAACCCTTATATCACGAGCTCTGCTTCTCCCCCCTCTATTATATAACCCTATAACAGAGCCTGCTTCTCTCCTATCATATAACCCTATATATCACAGAGCTCAGCTTCTCTCCTCTATCATATAACCCTATAAATCACACAGCTCAGCTGCTGTATCACATACTGCTCTCAGATAGCAAATAATACCAAACCTTAATCTCTTTAATCTCACTTTAATCTCCAGACGGTCAATGCTTTTGAGGACTCTACACTTGTAAGGCAGATGCAGGAACTATACAGGCCATGATGCTGAATATTTGTGGGTTTTAAGTCAACAGTGTTGCTGTGTAGATGGCTGCATCCACCAACATTTAGAACCATGTTCAGGAATGTCTAAAAACAGGAAAAAGCCCTGTCTGAATAAGGCCTTACCTTTTGGGTTTCATTTACAGTCCTTTTGTTTCCTTTAGTTACCTTGGAAATCGTTGACCAGCATAATAGAATATTATTATATGTGGAAAACGACGGACAGATACGTGCAACAGGTATTTTATGAATATTTGCTGTGAGTGTAAAATGTGAAGATTGGTAGCGGGTGGCTTTTAGTGATTCATAAACATAGCATGGTTGTTACAAGGAAGGATTATATACACCGGACTGTTGTGTTGGAGACACTGCCATCAAGTTTTTTTTTCACATATTGACAAGCAATATGTAGCTATTCTATGCAGCTTTTTTTTTATTTTTTATTTTAAGTTCTCCCATGTAAATGACTTACTGGTTTGTGTCTCTGACTTCCCCTGTGAGATCTAATAACAGGACAGTGAGGATTGCTTGACGGTTCTCTTCCAGGGCCCAAGAGAGGTAAGTGTCATGAGCAGGACCTGCTAGGTGTGAGGAAAGCTGGAACCCCCCCCACATGAACAGATTATTAGTTCTATCTAATGGACCCAAATCATCAGTATGACGTATCACAATTGGACTGGCTTAGGCTTTGTCCTGGCACCTTGGTATTTAAACTTGCAATATCAACATCAACACAGTCCAGTAAATCATTCTTTTCTTTATATAGATTCCATTTTCGTTTTGCAAAACCCTTTAAATATGTAGGGCAATAGTATACAATATATCAAAAAACCTGTGATACGTCCAGGGTGAATTTCACATCCTTAGAGTTCTTAATGAAGCAAGAAGCAAATTGTTGCGCATGCCACGAGAGCAGCCCTCCGCCTGCGGGTGCATGCCGCGAGAGCAGCCCTCCGCCTGCGAGTGCATGCCACGAGAGCAGCCCTCTGCCTGCGGGTGCATGCCGCGAGAGCAGCCCTCTGCCTGCGGGTGCATGCCGCGAGAGCAGCCCTCCGCCTGCGGGTGCATGCCACGAGAAGCAGCTCGCCTGGGTGCATTGCAAACCCAAGAGCAGCCCTCCGCTGCGGGTGCATTGCACGATGAGCAGTCAATGCGCCTGAAGCGTGCATGCCACGAGAGCAGCCCTCCGCCTGCGGGTGCATGCCACGAGAGCAGCCCTCCGCCTGAGGGTGCATGCAGCGAGAGCAGCCCTCCGCCTGCGGGAGCATGCCGCGAGAGCAGCCCGCCGCCTGCGGGTGCATGCCGCGAGAGCAGCCCGCCGCCTGCGGTGCAGGCCGCGAGAGCAGCCCTCCGCCTGCGGGTGCAGGCCGCGAGAGCAGCCCTCCGCCTGCGGGTGACACCTCAGCAGGCGTTATCAGGCTTGGTTCTCCCCCATAGAGGTGTGATGGCTGCTCTCGTAGCATGTGCAACAATTTGCTCCGTGTTTCATTAAGAACTCTAAGGATGTGAAATTCACCCTGGACGTATCACAGGTTTTTTGATTTTTCGTTTTTTGATATATTGCATACTATTGCTCATTAGGAGTTCTAACACCTGCTGTATGCGCTGCAGCAGACAGATTGTGAGAGGTGACCATAGGCAGAATTTTTTTTATTTATTTTTTTCCACTAAACCATTTTTTATTGCATTTTTGTGTCTTCACCACCCTCCAACCCCCCTACCCACCTCCTTTACAATCACTGTAAGTTAATTTTTTCCAGTTGATGTAACATGTAGGTTGTTGGGGGAAAGAGGGATGTATTTTGATTTTATTTGTGTGTATATAAGGGAGTTCCGAGTACAGCCGAACACACCGCTCTTCTGTTCTTGGAACTTCCATAGAACAAAATGGAGAATCATGCGCAAGCATGACTGGTTCTCCTTTGTGAGCCAACACTTTTAGGGACCTGTTCCCAAGATAAGTGCGGGTCACAGAGGTGCCCACACTTACCAAACTTTGATGGTATTTCCTATCCATGTGTTATCAAAGTGGATGGTGCGAAAACCTATTTGAGGTTACCATCTAATGTATCTCATAGAATTTTTTTAAATAAAAAATATTTGTGGGGTGGAATGGCAAAAAATGCAATGGCGTCATTACTATGGGCTACTTATTTTTATTAGGTACACTGTACGGTATATTCTGCACATAAGCACGATATCAAATTTTTTGTTTTTCTACATGAAAAAATACTCTTTTAAAAATAAATCTGATTTGCATCACTATTTTCTCAGACCAATAAATTATTTATTTTTCCATCTGTGGACCTTTTAATTTTCGTGTGGACTGAAGTCTAATTTCTGCTAGTGTAATTTTGGGGTACGTAGACTTTTTTCTGATTCTATCCTTTCATATATTGCTCTTGTCATTGCCCTGCAGTCTAGTCTAATCTTTATATAGGACTGTCCAGAGGACAAAAGAGCAGTCATTGTCATTACTTACTATGTGTAATGAGACCTGTAACAAGGACGCGTATATTGTCCGAAACACTTGAGGATAGCCACTATGGATATTCAACATAGATAATAGATGATAAATGTTTGTTAGCTGGGGGTTCTGAATCCCCTGTTCTTCCTCATTGCAATTGCCCAGTGAGGAAGCCTTTGAATGGAGCAGCAGATGAGTGTGTGCACAACTGCTGTGCACGATGGGATTGACACAGATAGCAGAGTAAAGTGGTAGGACACCCAGCAGTCAGACATTTACCGCCAATCCACTAGATAGGTAATAAGTATATGTAGTGGGAAAACCCTGTTAATTAAGCAGGTGAGTCCATCTGCAAAGATCGATAGTCACATGTGTAATCCATGTGTAAGATCATTAATGAAAATATTAAAGAGGATAGGGCCCAATACTGAGCCCTGTGGTACCCACTAGTAACAGGGATCCAGTCGGAGTATGTACCGTTAATTACCACCCTTTGTTTTCTATCAGTGAGCCAGTTACTTACCCACTTGCACACATTTTCCCCCAGTCCAAGCATTCTCATTTTATTTACCAACCTTTTATGTGGAACAGTATCAAATGCTTTAGCAAAATCTAGATATGACATCCAATGATTCACCCCGATCCAGTCTGGAACGAACTTCCTCATAAAAGCTGATGAGATTAGTCTGACAAGACCCATCCTTCATAAACCCATGCTGGAACGGCGTTATACATTTATTTTCATTGAGATACTCCAGGATAGCATCTCTTAGAAAACCTTCAAACATTTTACCTACAACAGAGGTTAAACTTACCGGCCTATAGTTTCCAGGATCTTTTTTTGACCCCTTTTTGAATATTGGCAGTACATTTGCTATGCGCCAATCCTTTGGGACATGAAAAAACTTTGAGATTCTCGGTTCCATATTTTGATCAAAAGATGTTTAAGCTGCCCCCACTTTCAACGTGATCCTTTGGGACTACCCGTTATTAGCCCCTCCATAAATATTAAGAATTTGGGGGCCAAACTATGACTACTTTAAATCCCTTTGGAACTGGGGGGTATATTAGGACCCGGGGGATTTGCGATTTTTAAACTTTAAGGAGGGGTTTCTTCCTGGTTTGACCAGAAACACTAATTGGAGTTTAAAATATCCCTCTGCCATAAAAGGTAGTCACCCCTCCGGTAAATTACAGTGGAGAAAAATTGTTTAGCGTTTGCTTTTTTCATCGCCCCCAATTTTTCCCCCTTTTCAAGGGACCCAAAATTTTCTTTTTAAACCCTTTTTTTATTTATAAGTTAAAAAAATATTTGGGGGTTACTTTTTTGTTTTGGAAATGTCTTTTTGTTTCCCCGCTTTGCTACCTTTTATCATTTTTTTTTTTTTACATATTTTATTTTTTTCCCTATAGCTTCTTAGCGCCTCTTCACTACCCTCCTGTTTTAGTAGATGAAACACTTTATTTTTGTTATTTATTGCCTCTTTTACCTCCCTGTTGATCCATATTGGGTTCTTCCTGTTTCTAATTATTTTATTACCATAAGGTATGTACCTCTCACAGTGGGCGCCTAAGATGTTTTTAAAAATATCCCATTTATTATTTGTTCTACCGTTTTTAAATACCTGGTCCCAGTCCATATGGTTTAGGGCCTCCCTAAGCAGAATAAAATTAGCCTTCCTAAAGTTCAGTGTTTTTGTGGCTCCCTGACAAAAAGCTCTATTGTAGGATAAATGGAAATTTATTATATTATGGTCACTATTTCCTAGGTGCCCCTCAACCTGAACCTTTGTTACTCTGTCAGGTCTATTAGTTAATATTAGGTCTAGAAGGGCCTTTCCTCTAGTCGGCTCCTGCACCATTTGGCAAAGGTAATTATCTTTAGTTATAGACAAAAACCTGTTTCCTTTGAGAGCTACAGGTTACAGTTTCTCAATTGATGTCTGGATAGTTAAAGTCGCCCATAATAATAACCTCATTATGATTGGCCGGCTCATCTATTTGCCTGAGGAGTACATCTTCTATTGGTTCTATTATATTTGGGGGCCTATAGCAGACCCCTGTTAGAATTATATTGTTATTGTTATCCCCATGTATATTTACCCATAATGATTCCACATGTTCATTACCTGTATCTATATCTTCCCGCAGTGTTGGCTTCAGACAGGATTTTACATAGAGACAGACACCTCCCCCCTTCAGGTCTTTACGATCCCTTCTAAATAGACTGTAATCCTGTAAGTTAACCTTCCAGTCGTAGCTCTTGTCCAGCCATGTCTCTGTTATCCCCACTATGTCCTATTTTTCTTCAGCTATTAATACTTCTAGTTCATGTACTTTGTTGGTCAGACTCCTGGCATTGGTCAGCATTCAATTTATAGATTATGTGTAACATTTTCTTTTATTTGTAAAACAACAAAGGGGGTGATGTAAACTTTAACTTTTGTTTTTTTTTAGTTTAATACTTAGACTTCCTAGGGTACTTGACCACTAGGGGGCACAGTCCCTTGTCCTATATACAGCAGTACTGCTGTAGTGGCAACCGATCACCCCCAGCTCCTCATTCAGCTAGACTCCACAACCATGCGTGGTCTAAAGTGTCAACATTGGCTGCTGGCTGTACTGAACAGCCACCGGCTGCCACACGGTACCATCTTGGGCCGGCAGGAGGCTGGAGTGCGGCGATGCTGTAGGAAGCATCTATGGGGCCTCCTCTAACAGAAGATGGAGGAGCACAAGGTCTCTCACATACACCAATTCCATGATGCCCTCATGGAGGAGAGGAAGAGGATTCCAGTGGCTGCAACCTGTGAAGCTCTAGTGACCTCCATGCCCAAGAGAGTTAAGGCAGTGCTGGAAAATGATGGCCACCGCAAATAGTGACACTTTGGGCACAGTTTGTCCATTTTCAATTAGGGGTGTCTTGACTTTTGTGGCCAGTGGTTTAGACATTGATGGAAGCTGTGTTGAATTATTTTGGGGGTACACCACATCTACACTGTTATACAAGCTGTACACTGACTAACATTGTATCAAAGTGTCATATCTTCAGTGTTGTCCCATCAAAAGATGTAATACAATATTTGCATAAATGTGAGGGGTGTAGTCACTTTTGTGAGATAATGTACTTGTTGTTTTCCATCAGAAGAAATTTAAAAAAAAAAAAAAAAATGCTTCTTC
>JAODAL010062261.1:0-19852 GCA_025379985.1 Phyllomedusa bahiana | reverse complement strand
CCCCGAAAATACGGGGGGGATTACAGAAGAAACTGCCTAGGCCGAGCCCTTCCCCGGCCACGGACACAGTAGCTTGTGTTTCTGCAGGGTTTAGTCACAGAATTGGAGCGATTTCTTATTAATTTGTGTGAAATGTCTGACACAGATCATTAATATGAAAGCTCTCCAAAGAGCCCGGAGGAGCGCGAAAACAGGAAGAACAGCCGAAAATACTGGGAGGCTCCCACCATAGACACGAGGCAAATCACTGACACCTAATCAGGAACGGGCACCCGAAAGTGTTGTCTCAGAATGAAGAGCCGCACGCGCATGCGCCCAACTTTCTATTCTGCTTTATGGAAATTCCCGGTACAGGGGAGCGCTGTGTTCTCCATTCTCCTCTATGGAAGTGCCCGGTACAGGGGAGCGCTGTGTTCTCCATTCTGTTCTTTTGGGATTTTCCAGAAGGGGAGCGCTGTGTTCTCCATTCTGTTCTATGGGAGTCCCAGCAGGGGGGAGGGCAGTTCATGGTCCACTTATTGTGGAGAGATACTTGTATCAAGTAAAGAAAAAACATCTAGACATATAATGGGTTGAACAGCAGCCTAAACTCTCCTAAATTTTCAAGTTTGCTTATATCAATAGTACAAATTTACAAAGCTTTTTAGTAAACCTTATAAGAGAAAATTGCCTCTTCTCCACTGATCAGGCTTCTCCCATCTCCTAAATTCATCATTCCCAATGAAAAACCTACTTAAATTCTTCCTGTGTTTACTTCTACAAGACAGACTTACAGCTGACTGGGGGATCAGGTCACAGCTGCCCATAGCGGTCTATGGAGAAGGGATGGGCGAACTGAAGAGTGAGACAGCAGCAGAAAAAAGATACACAGCGACACTGTTGAAAACTCTAGCAAGTGGTATATCTCACACCCATTGCTGGACTCGAAGCTTAAAGTGTTTACTTAAATCCTTCTACTACTACTATAGAGATATGGGGGAGCAGGCTCTTCTCTTCTGTATGGGAGACATCATAGCAGCTAGTCTCCACCCACTAGCTATCCATCCACTAGCTCCACCCTCTACATTAATCATTAGTGTTGACTGTCACCATTCAGATCAACACTGGTTCAACCTCTCTGGGGAAAAAAAATCAGGTTAAGGAAATCCCGAACCTAAATGTCTTCTTTCTGACTCTACGACTCTACTCCTGAATGTAGCCGTAATCTTGACCTTGACCCTAAGTAGTGTTAGGGTTTTTTTTACCGGTTTTTAATGGATTAACTTACCCTTTCCCTAGCTCTTCTGTGAGTGTGGCACTGTCGCTTCGTTGTCAATTAGCACTGATATCATCAGTCCAATGTCATACAGATAACCTTTATATTGCAATTGGCCGGAAAATACGTTAGAGGGAAGTGACATTGGAGTGACAGCGCCATGGGACCAGGGATGCCGGGGAACAGATAATTCCCCATTCACATACTATTTCGGCCTCCATTCATATTATCTGTCGGATACCGTAAAAATTAATGTTGAAGGACACTATGGCCAAGGCCATTTTATTCATTGGCCAACTATGCAGTTGCCCAAGGGCCCAACAAGCATAGAGGTCCCATGTAGTCCAAGGTATGTCCTAAGAAATCAGGGCACATGCTCTTGATCCCCAGGTTGATGCTTCTAATTTACTGCTAATAAGTTCTCAGCATGCACAAACAGATAAATCCAAGACAGAGCAGGGAGCCACCAGCTCCCTTTCCCACCAATTAGCTTTGTAGGCCGCAGGATACTTTAGGCCTGCAGCCTACAAGATGTGATGGGAGTGTCCTGGTACAGACTTCATCCATGGGACCCTGCTGTTCATCTGAGGAACGGGCAGATGGGTGGTTAGAGGTGTGGCCTGTTGTGATTGTACAGGGCCCATTGCTTTGCTCCAGGACCCACAATTATGTTAAAATGGCTATGACTGTGCAGAGGCTGCAGTGGGGCTACTGACTTCTACAGGACATACACAGTCCTAAATGGAAAGCATCTTGTCTATTTAGCGAATGTGCATGGTCTCTCTGCCAGACTACACTTTTGTGTCCGGTGCAGAAACCAGATGGGGTTTAGATACCATGAATGGGGGACCAAAGAGAATATTGGAATGGGGCCTAGGTTCACCTAATCAAAACCAGTAAAATACAAACCTATCCCCAATTTAGGGCTGCAGTTATGGTAATTTGTTAGGTGAACATTGCCAAAAATTGAATTGGGTCAATCTAAATTCAAAGGGCAACCAATTTTTCAAACTAAATGTCCTCAAATCTATAATTGGAAAATACCCAGGCTGGAAATAAGAACCTGCTGGAGGGATTTGGGATTTCAGATCGACTGGTCAAGGAGGATGGAAAACTGTGGTGACCCTGGCACTGGCCCTCTGGCCATGGTGTCCTAGACTACTTGTCAAATAAAAGGCAGAAAAAGTGAGGAGAAAAAAGAGGCATGTGCACCCTATACGTGGGAGGGGGGGGCCCCAAAAGTCAAAAACAGGGCGACCCCAAGAATAAGCTCCACTGGTGGGCTCCAAGAATTGCAGGCCCCAACAAACAGCTCCACTGGTGGACTCCAAAAATCAAGTCCATGTCGGCCCAAGAGTAAAACTCCATGGGAGCCTCAAGATAAACCCATGGGGGGCCCAGGAAAAAATTCACTTGTGGCCCAAGAATCAGCTCCCGGGTGGGGCCCCAAAAACCCAATTTAACTTGGGGCCCCCAAGAACCAACCCCACCGGTCACAGAACAATTCCATGTTTGGGCTGGAGAATAAACTCCAGGGGTGGGCCCCAAAATAAACTTAAAAAAATTCACTGGTGGGTCCCAAGATCAGTTCCATGGTGGGCCCCAAGAATAAACTTCACTTTGACCCCAAAGATTCAATCCTGTGGCCCCAAAAATAAACCCCATGGGGGCAAAAAGAATCCCCACTGGGGGGGCCCCAAAAATAAACTCTACTGGTGAACCCAAAGAATTAACTCCACTGGGGGCCCCCGGAAAAAAACTCCCCTGTGACCCCTAATATAAACTCACTGGTGGTCCTAATCATAAATCTAGGGTGGCCCAAACACCCAGGGGGGGCCCCAAAAATAATTCAACTGGGGGCCCAAAGAATCAACCCCACTGGTGGGCCCAAGAATAAACCCATGGGGGGCCCCCAAAACAACTCCATGGTGGGCCCCCAAAACCCAACTCACGGGGGCCAAGTTTTACTTCACTCAGGGCCCCCAAAAATCGTCCCCTGGGGGACCACAAAATATCTCCTTTCAGGATCCCAAGAATAATCTAAAAATGGTTTGGCCCAAAAATGAAGCCCCTGGGGGGCCCCCCAAAGGGGAAACAGCATGGGGCCACAAAAATCAATTCAATGGGGGGCCCTAACATTACTGGGGGCCCCCGAATCATATCCATGCTGGGCCCCTTAAAAATCTCCCCAATGGTGAGCCCAGAATATCTCATGGTGAGCCCCAAATCATCCCCATGGGGCTCCAGTTTTTCTTATGATGGTCCAAAACTTTCCCCCCTGGTGGGCTCCCAGAATTATCTCTATGGGGGCCCCCAAGAATATTCATGCTGGGCCCCAAGAATCAACTTCCCTGGGTGCCCCGGGACCCCAGCCTGACATGGTTTGGATTCCTCCAGATGCCTACTAAGCTGGAGAAGGGTTAAAAACTGCAAATTCAAGAAACCTTTGGACCGCCGTGACTCCGTTGGGTGGTGCTCAGTTTCTGCCTCCCCCCCCCCCCCCCGCATGCCTAGTATTGGCAGAACCCCCCGGTTGCAGTCTGTGTGGGGAGCAGACTCTCCCCCCCATGGACCCTCATCTGACAAGACCTAAATGTTTTCTCTCCAGTTGCCATGGACATGAATGAGGCAATGAGAACAATCCCAACATTCCCTTGATGGCTTCTCCTTGGGACTTCTCTGATTCACTTCAAAGTAACGTAATTCCTGAGTACTTTCAGCTGCCAAGCACTTGTAAGGAAGAACATGAATCAAGCGGGACATGCGGGGGGGCCACAACTCCCACATCAAAGACCCTCGACGAGACCCTCTCTCCTGGGAGGGTAATTAGCGTGGTGTAATCTAAACAGCCCATTTCTCCCCAATTTAGGTGAGTTTCTCCCAAGGCGACAAAAGACGCAATTATAAGGGAGCATGGCGGACCCATGACAAGAGTCCATGGAGGGTTCTCTGAAGCCTCCTGAAGAGCTGGCACCGCGCCGGTGACAACGACTATTCCCCCGCAAAAGGCGACCCGCCTTTTTTGGGCCCTCACCTTTTTAAAGATGGAGATGAGGGAAAACGCTTTACAAGGAACGTTCACTGCACAGCATGGCTTTTGTTTCAATGCATCAGTTTTTTTTCTAAATCCATTCATGAAAGGTTTCAATACCTAATCCTCTACTTCTTCTATGGACTCAACCAAGACTTCAGTGAAAAGGGTTTCTTTTTTAAAAAAACGCCCCCATCGTGCACGGGTTGTGGGGGTATGCGTCAATCCACACTGTTTTTAAATGAATTTTTTCGAAAAAATTTACAAACTTTGGAACGGGATCAATAAGGAAAATCACCCCCATTTAAAATCCTAGCTGCCTTTTTGCGACCATAAAAAACAGCGAGATATTTTATTTAAAAGGGGTATCTCATACAGGATCCTGCTTCTTATGTTAAAGGCCCCTTGCAAAAAAAATCCATTTCAAATTGCCCATTAACAGTGTCCCCCTTTCCTGATATCCCCTTTGTATAGGGGTTCCAGACGGCCTATAGCTACAGACCTTTTTATTCTCCCGATAGGCTCCCCATGGTTTTTTATACACAGACCCGTCATTTCCTGATAGGTCAACAGTGCTGGTTGCTATAGTTACAGACCTGGTGTCCTCAGCAGCTCATCAATGCAGGCCAGTAAACATGTCACCAAATTCAAGAATGAAACAATGAAATTAAAAAATAGGACTTAGAAAGAATGAATCGATGTAGTGAAAACCCCATTTAAGGTGACGCGTTTTTTGCTGCATTTGAGTTTTTGGGGCCCCATGTAAGTCTCACGGTGGCCTCCCGGATTCTCCTTGCACCCTTGCAACAAACAATATAGACTGTTGTTTTAGATGAGATGGAAGTAGGTAATGCATTGACTCTACCAGCAGACTAGTGAGAGCAGCTCTGGAGGATAAAAAGATTAACCAGGATCAGTACAGGATAAGAATTTTTGTACATGATTTCACCGCAGAAAAAGTAGTGCAGCTCTGAGGAAAAAACAGATGTAATCGTCAGTACAGGGTAATAATGTATTACACAGGACTGCACCCAGAATATGAGTCAGCTCTGGGGGAAAAATAAGGATGTAACCAGTCTCGGATAAGTAAAAGATGTACAAGTGACGCACACAGAAAGTGAGGGCCCTTGGGGTAATACAGGGGTGTAAATCGGATCATACAGGAAATATGTATGTTCAGTGACTGCACCGCAGAATAGTGGTAACTCTGGGGAAAACAGGAGTAACTCAGAAACAGTCAGGAAAAAGTAAATTTTAACCCGTGATCACCCCCGAATGTGAGTCAGCCTGGAGATAATACAGGGGGTAACCAGGACAGTACAGGAAAATAATTTGTAACAGTGACGCACCACAATAGTGGTGCAGTCGGGGTATAATACGGATGTAACTCAGGATCATACAGGATAATTAATGATGTAACAGTGACTGCCCAGAGAAATGGGCAGCTCTGGGGATAAACAGGAGTAACTCGGGGTTTACGGAAAAGTAATTTTTAACAGTGATGCCCCAGCGAATAGTGAGTGCAGCCTGGGGGATAATAAGGAGAATGGGGTCGTACAGGATAAGAAAATGTTGTACAGTGACGCCCCACAAATAGGATGCAGCTCTGGAGATAATACAGGAGTAATTTTGGATAAGTAATGAATTTACATGCTGCACCGCAGAAAGTTAACAGCCTGATTTAAAATACGGATTAACTCGGATCAGTAAGATAAGAATGTATGTACAGGGGACTGCACCAGCAGAATAGTGACAGCTCTGGTTTTAATTTAAAGATGTAACTCAGGATCATCGGGAATAAGAAATGTATTTACCGTGACTGCCCCACAAAAGGGAGTGCAGTTTGGGAGAAAATTTAAGGTTTGTAACCCGGATCAGTACGGGGAAAATAATGTATGTACAGTGACTGCCCCACGAATATTGAGTCAGCTCTGGAGGATAATAAGGATGAAACTCAGGACAGTACAGGATAAGTAATGTATGAAAGTGATGCCCCAGAGAATAGGGAGCACAGCCTTAGTAAATACAATAATTAATAATTGAGAAAACCATTGCCTGCCCCCACAGAACAAGCCACTCTGGAGTATAATCCTGAAACTCAGGAGCAGTATTTGTACCAATTGCCTTGCCCTGTACAGTATATGCCAATCACTGCAGCATGCATGGAGCTCTAGTTCAGAGTTACTGCTATGGCCACATAAGCAGTTCAGTCTGATTGCGGTTGGTTTTGCAGCTCACGTGGCAGCGCTTATCGGGCATTCCCGAAGAATGCTTAACGTATAAAATTTGTCGCTTGCAAAAACAAGATTTCACCCAGATTTGTTGGGTTAAAATCCAAACACTGAAAATTCCTCTTGACTGTAAATAAAGAAGAAATCGAATCCGGAGTTTAAATGAAACTTTTGGGAAAAGGGTTCGTGTGACGAGCATCGAGGCAAATTCTCCGTTCAGCATCATTGTTTCCCCTAACACTTGTTTAATTTGGGCGAAAAAAAAACACTAATGTTATTGTGTTCACAATTTAAAGGTCAGTGGAAAGTTTGGGGGCTGTCGAGGAGAACGCCCGAAATAGGCTTTTCCACCGCGAGCGCCCCGGCCCGATTTACCCTGATTGGGAATTAAGCGAGGGCACTTTAAATGGAAAATATCTTGAGAAGAAGCGACTTGCGGTGGAAGGAAGAACCCTGCAGATTATTTGGTTTGGGAGATAGCTCCTCTGGCGTCCTGTGCTGTTAACATGGTCCAGGGGCCAAAAAGCAGCTGCTACTAAGTATGATTGAACTTCAGATGAAGACGTGGTGAGAAATTCCGCAAGAGACTCTCAGAAAAAATATGAACAATTTTAGAATTCCCAGAATACTCAACTACTAAATGTTATCCTTCAAGGGTGGTTAACCATAAACCCTCAAAATACTATACGTGGGGAAAAAGGGGACCACAAACCGAGTTGTGGAGCGGCAAGCCAAGCCCCCGACTCCACCCCTAATTTCCCAAACCCCCACCCCGACTCTCAATTTCCCAAACCCCGAGCCCCGACCCCTCATACACGGGCATTTTTTAAGGGAACTTTACTGTAGAAAAATGGTAACACCGGGCTGTTTATCCCCTTATGAAAAAATAATCAACTTTTTTGGGGTTAGAAAAACCGAAAAAAAAAGGGAACAATGATTTGATCTTTTGAAACTTGTTGGTAGATTTGGGGAAAATTTTTTAGAAAACCCTGGGATCAGATTTTGGTAAAACCCTCTTAAAATCTGTTTTCGAGTCCAAAGGGAAATGGGCACTGAAAGCCAAAGGGGTTTTTCCCAAATACTAACAAAAAAAAAAAATTAACATTTTGATTTTTGGAGCAAACAGTAACAATACAGTTACAGAAAAAATGCGAAAAGCAGATGCTAAATACTGCAGGTCAAATTTAGTAAAGATAGGAAGATGATGTATAAAATTTACATACCTCATGTACTAAGCTTTGTGGAGGGTGAGATATGGGCCTGAAAGCACAATTAAAAACATTTTTACCATTTTGTTTGTCATGTAAAAATTATTTATTGGATATACTTTTGGACACAAAAAAATTGTAAATATGCAAAACACTGCAGGAAAAAATTTGTGAAGTTTTGAATTTGCCTGGAAAAGTATCCCCCCATCAGATCCTGCATACATGACCCACATCTACCCTTATTTCCGGGTAGAAAAAGGGCCCTCTTACAAAAGTTTTGATGAATGGTTGATCTTCTACTTCTTTAAAAAAGCAGGTGAAAAATTTTGCTAAAATCTGTTTCCTATGGAGCAGAAAAACTTTCCCCCGGGGCAGCGCTTTGCCCCCTCCTGCATCAATTACACTTTATGTATGAGGGTGAAGATATGGGGGCAGTAGCACGGCCGGGCCCCAAATTTCCCCTTGCTCTTGCATCGAACTAACTGGCCAACTTTCTAAAATTTTTTTTAGAGTCACTCCACTCCCCAGCCCCCACTAAACCCCAAAATTAAATAGTCCATCCTATATGCACCCGACCTCTCAAAATTTGGGTTTTCCACCCCTATTTGTTTAGTGTTTTCCCAATAGGGTCCGTTGGTAAAAAAAATGGCTATTTGGGAAACCAAAGCCCCCAAATTTTTTTTCTAATCTAGCCTAAGGCATGTTCACATGCTATTTGCAGGGGGGCTTTGGGGTAAATTTTTGCGCAAGCGTCCAAAGTACACCCCGAAAATATGATAAAATCATAGCACTCCTTGAATGAAAGTAAACGGGAGCTGGGCCGCTATGCTGTTTAAAGTGAGTACTTTCCAGCAGGGCCCTGAGTACTTTCAAAACAGGCTATAGGGTTGCACAGGTATGGGCTATACACCGTGTGAACTCAGCCTAACTCTATCCCTAACCATAAACTCCTAAAATGTCTATACGTACAGCAAAGGAGAGAAGGGACCACTAAGCCAAATTCAAATAGTCCACCCTACAATGCCACCAAACCTCCCAAACATTTGGTCTCTCCAGGGGTCTCAAACTGTGGCCCTCCAGCTGTTGGGAAACTACAACCCCACTGCCCCTTGTTATAGATTTATAAAAAGCATATGGGAGTTGTATTTCCAAACAGCTGGGGCCGCATTTTTAGCCCCCGCTCCATGATCACTATTTTCAGTGTTGTCCAAAGGGGCCTTTTGGGAAAAAAAAAAAAGCTATTGGGGGCATCCCCAAAACCAAATTTTTTCTATAGCTCTAGCCCTAAGGCCATGTTCGCATGACATATTTGCAGGGTGTACTTCAGGGTGTAATTGCGCTGCAACGCATCCAAAATACACCCCAAAAATATGATAAAATCATAGCCGTTATGCTGTTGAAAGTATGCGCTGGCCAGTGAGTACTTTCAACAGCAGGCGTATAGCGGTGCGTATAAGTATGCGCCGCTAAATGCCTTGTGAACTCAGCCTAAAACTATCCCTAACCCTAAACTGAGTTTACAGCTAAGATTAGGGTTTTATTACTGACTTTTCAAGGGTTTTTATCACTACAAAGATTAGCTTTCAACATTTAGGGACAGGTAAGTGAAGACTTTTTCCAAATACATTTGTCTTTTTTATATTTTACCTTGGTCAGAGGATAAGAGAGATTTTATATACTCTGAGTGCACACAGATTACTCTGGTTACGGTTCATATCTTCTTTCCTGATTAGACAGAGAGCAGGGAGCAATGTCACCATGGACAGAGTAGTTTCTAACAAGATTAGCTTTTATTTACAGATAAGCAATTGTTTTCACTTCTCCGAGCACATGTAGCTTTGATTACTGAATATTAAATCTCCTGCACTTACGTCTTTGTAAAGTCTCAGCTAGCTATTAGAAGCTAAATATGCGATTGACTGCTATAGAACCACCTATAGCATGAGAAGACCAGAGTGAAAGAAAAGCTGCTGGTGAAAAAGCATGGTGAGAAAATCCTTAAACCCCTAGCCTTAACCCTAAACTGGATTTACAGTTTGAGATAG
Source organism: Phyllomedusa bahiana (assembly GCA_025379985.1). Classification (NCBI taxonomy): domain Eukaryota; kingdom Metazoa; phylum Chordata; class Amphibia; order Anura; family Hylidae; genus Phyllomedusa; species Phyllomedusa bahiana. Next base: position 10,082 of record JAODAL010062261.1, on the reverse strand, counting down.
GGTTCTATTGCTGACTCTTATGAGTTAGGTGAGGTTTATGTCCCATCCCTCATTAATGGTGTTGCTCGAATTGGTCCTGTTTGGAAGAAAGTGGATGTCAAGACATCTCAAACCTGAATTTCTCCTCTAACGGTGGCCCTAATCCTATCCCTAATCCTAAATTGGGTTTAAGGTTAAGATTAGGAGTTTATTACTGACTCTGGAAGGTTCGGCGAGGTTTATGTCTGCTCCTCCGTTGCAGATTCTGTTAGCCGTATCGAAGATAGAGGTTCTGAATGTCAACCTGGTCTAAACTTACCAATTTCCAACCCCTCTGATCCCTCTTTAGTCCCAGTAGGGGCCAGGACGATGGGTAGGCGACCGCCTAGGGAGCCACTTCATCCAAGCCAGAAAAGGAGGTGCAAGGAGGCATGGAGTTGGCTCAATTTTCCATTTGGGGAGCACTTTATGCCTTGTTTGCCTAGAGCACCGGAATACCTTGTCCCAGCCCTGGTCCCAGTGCAGCCTAACTTCCAATTCGATTCCCTTGGTCTCTTCTTTCCCCAGGCTTGGCATCACTTCCGGTTGATGTCACTAACAAATCAATTCTGCTTGAATGTGACATAGATCCAAATCCAAAAAAGTGTGACCACATAGACGCCCCTTCTAACCTAACTAGCTGTTGAGCAGTCTGTTTACCCCCCTTCCTGACCAGGCTCCTTTCATTCCTGGCACCAGCCGCCATGTGATCTCCGGGGCTCGGTAACTGCAAGAACGTGTCAGAAGCGGCGCGATGAAACTGGAACTCTGCTCCGAAAAAGATGAAAGGATTGGAGAAAGAGAAAAGAAAATGGCTTCATAGTGCGTGCGATGCTCATCACCCTCCAGAAACTCGCCCCTAGAAATGACTCGTCATCACTTAAAGAGACTCATGAGCGCTCGTCCAGGTAAGACCTGCAGCACAAATATACAGCCGACACTGCTGACCGCGGGTGACTGCGCGCCTGGATCCTGCTCCACAATTATGGGGTTTATTTGATTTGTAAATGTATGTCCAGATGTGTCCTTCCTGCACTTCCCTCCCGGCTCCACATATGTGTGATGAGACGTAACATGATTTAATGCTGCTCTATCAGGTGTTGTTTATGCTTTATTCATCTATCTTTTTATTTCATATCTTACTATCTATTAATCTACCTCCTATCTATTATCCATGTATCTATCATCATCTATCGATCTATGTATTCCATCTATTTCTACTTTATAAATCCATCTATCTCATATCTATCTAATATATATTTGTCTATCTATCTATCTATCTATCTATCTATCTATCTATCTATCTATCTATCTATCTATCTATCTATCTATCTCATATCTATCTCATATCTATCTATCTCATATCTATCTCATATCTATCTATCTAATATATATTTGTCTATCTATCTATCTATCTATCTCATATCTATCTCATATCTATCTATCTATCTATCTATCTATCTATCTCATATCTATCTAATATATATTTGTCTATCTCCTATCTATTTATCTATCTATCTCCTATCTATCTCATATCCATCTATCTATCTCATATCTATTTAATATATATTTGTCTATCTTCTATCTATCTATCTATCTATCTATCTATCTATCTATCTAAGCGTGCTCTGTAGAAAATGAAGGACTCGCAGCGCACATAACACTACGGACTTTACAATCACCTTACGCGTTTCTCTACTATACTGGCGCTTCATCAGAGGCATGTGTGAATTTTCTAGTGCAGAGGTAGTTAGTCTATTATTTGTTTCTATTTAGCTCTTTACAAGATGTTTCTTTTTTTTTTTCTTTTTCTCTCCATGCATCCTTTTTTTTTTTTCATGTATTTTTATGGATTGTAATCACTTGATATATTGGATGTTTTATGTATATTTATATTGGGCGACATGTATGATTCTCGCCACGCTGGAGCGCATGTTTCCGCCAGTTTTCCGGCGAAATTTGCGCCTCATGTATGTCGATGCCGAGGTGCGCTCATACATGCGGTGTAAAGTCCGCCGCGCCTCGCCAGTGTGTGGGGCGCAGTGCGGGACTTAGGTGCAGAAGGGACTGCGCCTAACATGTATTCCGATTCGAGACAGGCTGGAAAACAGCGAGATGTCCGTGCGGCATGGAGTATGAATCAAAAAATCGCCTTTATTAGGTGTAAAACATTATCAGAAAAAGAGCTCAAACCTACTAAAAAAATACATAAATAAAATCACTTTCCAAAAATCAAGAATGGCGCAACATCAGGAATTTGGATCTTGGAAATTGCCGGGAAATACAGTAATTCTAATTCTGTAAGCTCTTCACATTGGTCGGCGGAAACCAGCCAATCAGAATAGGAGCGACAGGGACCCATTATAACCTATGGAGAAAATTGACCAATCAAATTCAAAGGCAGGACAGTTCAAAATACAGTGACAATGCAGAAAAGAGCTGATTGGTTGAGCTAGCGGGGGCTTGGCTATCTCGGCCAATCAGAGCGCGAGCTACTTGTCCCATTGTAGTCTATGGCCAGATAGGGGCAATGAAATCTCGGCTCTCAGCGCCGTGCGGCATGGAGTATGATTAAAAAAATCGTTTTTATTAAGTGTAAAATATTCTCTGAAAAAGAGCTGAAACCTTCTATAAACATAAATCAATCAAATCCTGAACAACGCGTTTGTCGCCGAGACCGGCGCTACATCAGGAATTGGGATATAGAGAATTGCCGGGAAATACAGTAATTTAAAATCTGTAAGCTATTCTCATTGGTCGGCAGAAACCAACCAATCAGAATAGGAGCGACAGTGGCCCATTCTAACCTATGGAGGAGTATTGACCAATCAGAATAGGAGTGACAGTGAACCATTATAACCTATGGAGAAGTATGGACCAATCAAATGAAAAGGCGGACAGTTCAAAATACAGTAAAAAGGCAGAAAAGAGCTGATTGGTTGAGCCCAGGCGGCAGATATGAATCCACCAATCATATGTAGTGCGTCTGTTTTGAATGGAGAAAGAAGGGTGCGATAGAAGGGCGCCCTAAAAGTTATTACTGTCTATGGGAAATATTCTAGTACTGTGATTGGTTGGGGGGAAGAGGGGCTCGTCCAGCTTAGCCAATCAGCGGCTGAGCTACCTTCTCATAGAGTTCTATGGGGCAAAGAAATGCAGAGCGAGGTCTGTTTGTGATTGGCTAAGTTAAAAGAGGCGCGGTTATTTGGACCAATGGGAGAGCGAGCGACGCTCCTATGGGTTTCCTAATGCAATCTGTAATAAGACTGTACGTGCCCGAAATCAAATGATAATACTGCCGAAGTTGTACCGATGTGTATATAAAATGATCAATAATATGGGGTTATTTCTTTATTTTCGTTGCACCCATACTATTGATCATTGGCTAACGAAAATAAAGAAATAAAAATGAATTTATCGAATTAATAATTTTTTTCATTACCCCGATAAGTATACGCCAGAAAACAGGCGCAAATCTCGTTCGTACATGTCGCCCATTGTATTTATATTGTTTTTATACTATCATAATGTAGTTAGAACTTTTTATTGTGTATCTATTTAGTCATATATTGTTGTAATTTTATGCTTATTTGATTTTATATTTCTAGTAGGGATGTTTTGTGCCGCTATATGTGACAGTATAGTTTTGTTAATCCCTTTTTGCTTTGCATGAGTGCTGTTCCATCTATGTAGATTGACATTTATTGTATCCAATTGGAAGCAGCATACCATTATACATTGTATCCAATAAGGGTGAATATGCTATGATAAATATCGCCTACTTTCTCTTCCCATCATGCCTCTGATGAAGCGCCAGTATAGGCGAAAAACGCATAAGCAGGCTTCCCTAGTGTTTTAATGTTTTAGTCAGTGTTGTAGATATTTCTCGCTCGCTGGTTGTATATAAATAAAGCACTTCATTTAGCCACTGAAGTCCGTAGTGTTATGTGCGCTGCGAGTCCTTCATTTTCTACAGAGCACGCTTATCTATCTATCTCCTATCTATCTATCTCCTATCTATCTATCTATCTATCTATCTCATATCTATCTAATATATATTTGTCTATCTTCTATCTATCTATCTATCTCATATCTATCTATCTATCTATCTATCTATCTATCTATCTATCTCATATCTATCTATCTATCTATCTATCTATCTATCTATCTCATATCTATCTATCTAATCTATCTATCTATCTATCTCTCATATCTATCTATCTATCTCATATCTATCTATCTATCTATCTATCTATCTATCTATCTATCTCATATCTATCTATCTCATCTGTCTCATTTATATCTATCTATTTCAGATCTATCTTATATTTATCTATCAATCTATTGCCTCCTCCCCAGCACCTACGCAAATGTTCCTGCCCCAGCTGTGCCCCTTTTTCTACCTAAAATCAATATCCAGTGTCACAAGGTCTGTACAATCAACAGATATATATGGGGTAATAGAACCAGCACAACTTATTAATGTAGGAGGAGAAACAGGTTGGGGCCCTCCAGTTGTGCTCGTCCTAGGGCCAACCAGTAAGGCTGGTCCTGAGGCCAACCAGTAGGGTTAATTATGAGGGCCCACAAGTAAGGCGGGTCTTGGGGGCAATCAATAAGGCTGGTCCTGGCGCTCAACAGTCGGGTTGAGTCTTGGAGCCCACCAGTAAGGCTGGTCCTGTGGCCAACCAGTAAGGCTGGTCCTGGGGCCCACCAGTAGGGTTGATTTTTGGAACCCACCAGTAGGGTTGATTATTGGGGCCCACCAGTAGGGTTGATTCTTAGAGCCCACCAGTACGGTTGATTATTGGAGCCCACCAGTAGGGTTGATTATTGGGGCCCACCAGTAGGGTTGATTATTGGAGCCCACCAGTAGGGTTGATTATTGGAGCCCACCAGTAGGGTTGATTCTTAGAGCCCACCAGTAAGGCTGGACTTGGGGCCCACTAGTGGAGTTGCTTCTTGAGGTCCCCTAGTAAGGCTGTCCTTAGGACCCATCAGTGGAGTTTATTTTTTGGGACCTGTTCTACAACTACTGTACAAGACTGCACACACTACACATGACTCTTGCACTCGGCCTCTCTTCCTAAAAGGGGCCCACCATGGGTTTCCCCTACTCCTTTGTGGGCCAGTCCAATCTTGCACAATACCCATCACAGACCCCCTAACAGGAAGTAGGGGAACATGGATACATTGTAACAACAAGAAGAATCAAACGTAACAAGCCACCCCATCACAACCGCTATCTATACATCTACGCTCCATACCAAAAACATAAAAGGTATGGGAGTAATTAGAATTCATAGGGCCCCCAGAGGAATGAGTTGGGCCCCTGCCAACTAATGACAGAAAACTGAAGTAGCATAAGCAGTAATAACAATAGGTATAAAAAATACCGCCATAGTGCAAGACAGCAGGAAGCTGCCAACCCGTTTTTCTCCTACAAAACTGTTCAATGTTTTTGCACCTGAGCGGCCCTTACACTCCTGGGCCCCGTAGCAGCTGCTATAGCTATAGTTCCGCCCAGGATAAGGGGTTAATTTGAATGATTGATGGAATAAAGGAAGGAAGCACCGGCTCGTACATTAACAGGTGCACTGATCTGCACTCACAACCGTGTCATCAATCAAGCGCGCTCGACATCCGAGACGTCAGACGCAGTGTAACCAGCCCGGTCCACACAGTCACCTCACATCCTGGCAACGAACACAAACTACTCACCGGAATGTTCCTCTATTCCTATTCCAGCCCATAAAAATATAATTATTAAAAAAACTAGAGACATTCGCTTTCCGAGGGCGGGGGGGGGGGGGGAGGGGCACGGGCCGGGGGACGCCATGTCATATAATACGTTTACCATCCAGGCCAGAAAAGTTTCCAAAGTTTTTTTTTTTTCCCCTTTTACTGAAGGAAATCTGTCTCTCTGAGAATCTAATGATATATTTCTTAATAAATGAGAAATCCGCAGAACATCTGGGCCCCGCAGAAATTAATTTTGAGAACTTTAATAAAACAAATTGGAACACATTTTTGATTGTGATTTGTGGAGAATGGACGCCGTGAATCGCGCCCGGCTCGGCCTTCACATCTTTAATGACTTCTCCCATATAATTACATTCCTTTAGGTTTCCACTTAATTGCGAATGGACTTTTTTTTTTTTTTTTTAAACAAATCAAACTTTTTTTTTTCGCTGAATAAAGAGGCTTTAAATAAAAAGTAATTGCAGGTATCCCGATGGGAAACATATTCCAGAGATGAAATCTCTCTCTATGAGCGAATTACTTAGTGAAGAAAAAACTTTTATAAAAAGCTGCAAAACTTTCGGAACATTAGGAGCAATTTGACTCTGATAGGGGTTTAACGTGGAGTCAGTGTGGCTCAAACCGGTCCCTGATTGCATTGAGACTGATTTAAAGGGATTGTCCATAAATAAAATTACACGGCATTGGGACTAGGGTGAGCAAAAAAAGAAAAAAACTGATACTTACCTCCCTATCCTCCGCCATTGCTGCGCCAGTGCTCCTGGTAATCCGCTCCTTCTGACTTCCAGGTTTGTATCTCATCACGGTGGAGCAGTAAAAGCTGTGCAAGCCTCTCCTGTGTCCTCCTGTGTCAGATGAGATCCTTGAAGTCAAGAGGAGCGGACAACCGGAGCTCCGGAGTGGCAGACAGCAATGAAAGTATCAGATTTTTTCCTTTTTTTGCCCACCCTGCCCACAATACCGAGATATATTTTTTTTAATTTTCTTCAACCCCCTTGGCTAAACTTGTGAAAAAAATGTGGGTTAAGAATGTTTTACACTCAATTTGACCCCAATCCTAAGTCTAGCCCTTATCTTGACCATAACCATAACTCTACACCTAAATTGGGGTAATTCTTCTTTCTTTGCCCACCCTGGGCCCAATAATGAGCAATTTTTTTTTCTTTTCAATGGACAATTCTTTCCACCAAACTTGTGAAAAATTATGGGTTAAGAATGTTTCAAACCCAAATTTTTTTTTACTTTGACCCCAACCAAAATCTTTACCGGAACGCTAAACATTAATTGTTTTTTTTTTTGCCCACTCTGCCCCAATACTGAGTAATTTATTTTTTTCGATGGGCAAATCATTAACCAAACTTGTGAAAAAATATGGGTCAAGAACGTTTCAAACCCAATTTTTTTTACTTTGAACCTGACCCTCAATCTAGCCCTAATCTTGACTGTAACTGTATACCTGAATTGTTTTTTTTTCTTTTACTGGGTTTGAATCCCTCTGTGTTTCTGCTTTGACGTCACTTCCATCTGATGTCACTTCTAGTCCAGCACCACACTAGGGTTACCTAAGTGACGTTGGACTCTCCACTTTCTCCAGAGGACGCCTCCAGTGCAACACATGGAGCGGGCGTCATCTTGGATTTGGAGCTCTGTTGAACACCTCCATACCACCCTGTTCAGCAACTCATGGGCGGGTGGCACATCTCTAACAACCCTAACCCAGCACCCTAGTCATCTTTCCAGGTCTTCCAACGACCCTTTAAGGCAACCATAATGCTGATGTAGCTCTCAGTGAAAATGAGACCTCTACACTCAGCAATCTGTGCCCCAAGACTCTTTATCCAGTTATGGTCCCAAGTAAGTTTACCATGACAGCAAATCATGCATCTGTTATTTGCCCTCCACGAGGGGTCAGGTTGGATCTATTCCCTTCTATCAATGGCTAAGGAAATCTACTAATAGCTATCTCTTTCCATAAACTGAGACCATAGTAAGCAAAGAAGAGATGAACTGGGGCAAAGGACATGTTGTGACTATGATGTACAGAGGGGTAGAGAAGAAACATGAGAAGCTGGTGGCAGCAGGAAACAATACTTGGATGGAGGTGCACTCTGATTTTTGCCATAAGGCTCCTCTTCTCTACCGATCACCATCCCTGCCAACCCAAAGTCTAAGGAAAGGCGGACTCACAGCTAATCAGACTCTAGCCCAATGTCAGTTTTAGCTTCCATAAGTTCTCACAAACCACTTCTTTGTGCCTCTGGCTTGCAGATGATTAATAAATTTGCTGTGGCGCGCTTCACTCACTGTAAGTGGGGAACCTCCCTAACCAAATGGACTCCACATGTGTTTGACATTGGTCATAAAAAAACTAGATGAAATAATACTATTCTTTCAATTGATATGGGACGGGGACCTTCCCATAAGGTTAAGCATGTCCAACTGGTGCAAGGACCTTCCATCCTGTGATTAGGCTCGGACTAGCCCACAGGAGAGTAAGAGAAACCCCTGATGGGCCCCTGGACATAGTGGGGGGGGGGGGGCTGCTTTTCAAGAGGAAAAGCAGAGAAAAAGAGGCAGAAAGCAAAAGGCAGGACTGAAAAATCAACTACACTTGTGGTCTCCAAGAATGAACTCAATTGGTAGGCCCCAAGAATCAACTACTCTGGGGGCCCCACAGAAACCACTCCATTGGTAGGCCCCAATAATCAACTCCACTGGTGGGCCCCAAGAATCATCCCCACTGGTGGACCCCAAGGATCAACTGCACTGGTGGGCCCCAAGAATCAATTCTACTGGTGGGCCCCATGAATCAATTCTACTGGTGGACCCCAAGAATCAATTCTACTGGTGGACCCCAAGACTCAACTCCACTGGTGGGCCCCAAGAGTCAATTCTACTTGTGGGCCCCAAGAATCATCTCCACTGGTGGCCCCAAGAATCAACTCCACTGGTGGGCCACAAAACAACCAGGGGGCCCCCCAAGAATCATTCCCTGGTGGCCCCAAAATTTTTATCTCCACTGGGGGGCCCCAAAATCAACCAACGGGGGCCCCAAGAATCATTTCCTTTTGGGGGCCCAAGAATCACTCCACGGTGGACCCAAGAACCCATCTCCACTGGGGGCCCAAGAATCACTCCACTGGGGTTTTTGGGCCCCAAGAACTCTCCACGGTGGCCCCAAAATCATCTCCACTGGTGGGACCAAAATCAACTCCCGGGTTGGGCACCAAAACTTCCCCACTGGGGCCCCAAAATCATCCCCGGTGCCCCAAGAATCACTCCACTGGTGCCCCAAGAATCACTCCACTGGTGGCCCACAAAATCATCCCCACTGGGGGCCCCCCACGAATAACTCCACTGGTGGCCCACAGAATCAACTCCACTGGTGGGCCCCAAAAATCATCTCCACTGGGGGCCCACAAATCAACTCCAGGTGGGCCCCAAAAACTCCACGGGGGGGCCCACGAATAAACCCACTGGGGGGCCCCCAAGAATCATCTCCCTGGGGGCCCCAAAGAATCAACTCCACTGGGGGGCCCCAAAACATCCCACGGGACCCAAGATTCAACTCACTGTGGAAATTCCAAGAATCACCCCTTTTGGGGGTCCCAAGAATCAACTCCATTGGTGGGCCCAAAACACCAACTCCACTGTTTGCATGCAGACCAATTGTCAGAACTCTCTGTTCTGGAAGGAGAAGTGTTTGCACTTGTGCAGTTACTTTCCACTCACTTCAGTGGCAGTTCTTAGTACCGGTGAACTCCCACTGAAATTGATTAAGAACAGAGAGTTTTGGGAGGCCAATCTTGAGATAATTGTAGGTCCTATCTTTTGCTTTCTGACATTTACGGCATATCTGATTAATTTAACATTAATGTCTGTGATGGGACGACCCCTTTTGAGGACAAGTCCACATTTTTATTTCCTACTTGGTACATAAGAAATGCTTTAAGGTATCAGCAGTACCAGCAATTTTGCTTTCTTGCAGCTGCAAACAGGATTTCTAACTGCTGAGCTAATCTTCTGTTGGGTCATGTCCCCTGCACTCCTATTGCATTGACCTGCATTCCTATAAGACTGACTTTGAACCTTCCATAGGAATGTATAGAGAGATTCATTACTTTCCAGGTCACAAAACCTGGGTGTTTCATCAACTTAGAGTGCAGGTCACATGACCCGGTGCAGCAACGAGAAATCCTGTTTTCACTACAGGCCCACATACCCAGGGGCAGCGGGAAAATCCGTTTTCAGCACAGTCAATAAACCAGTGGCAGCAGGAAATCCTGTATTCACTGCGGTCA
>JAODAL010062260.1:0-19852 GCA_025379985.1 Phyllomedusa bahiana | reverse complement strand
GCAGCGACATTTTTTTGGCGTACGCGACATCGGGTTTGCGGCTCCGGCCCCCCAGCGAGCGGGGAAACATAGTTGAACTTCACAGCCCTATTCCCAGTGCAACCTCTGCAAGCACCAGGGAGCGGGGGAAGCCTCCGCTCCCCAGCATTAAACCCGTTGATTGCTGCGGGTCCTGCTGGCGGTACAGCACTTTGGAGAGAGACATTCAAGAACGCGAGTCTCAAGAGAAAAAGCTCTGAGGAGTTTCCATAGTGAATCTGGGAGAGCTTCTGTGAGGTAGGAGCAGGCAAGCACTCCAGTATTGGCCCACTGGCCCAAAGTGATGATGTCCTGAGCATCATCCTCAAGCACAGGGGCGTTGCTAGGGTCCCAAAACATCTGGGGTCAGGGCCCTCTGTGTTATGTTTTGCTCTGTAGGGCTGGGTTCACATGACATTTTTCACCCCCCCCCATTGTGAGTTTGTGGCATGTATTTTTACAGAAAAAAACGTATATCCCTGTCACTAATTGTATAACTGTTGAAAAAAGAATCTAAAAGAAAGTATACTTATCATAAAATAGAAGGGGAAAATTCACATTAGCTCACTGTGAATTTGCAGACAATGTGCAGCCAATTACAGGTCACTACCATGGCCTATAATTGGCTGCGCAAGAAACTGTTGCGACACTTGAAGTAGAGGGTTCACAAGGTAAATATATTATTTTTAAATCCTCCCTTTATGGACTGACAAACTACAAGTAGTTTTGAAACCCCCTGTAGGGCCTGCTTCATATCTGTGTGAGAGGATTTTTGCTGTGGATCCATCAGATCTCTGCCATAGTGTTTGTTGTCGAGACAGAAAAAATCCACAGCAGTTATTTCTTCCTTCTCAACTACAGACACCACAGCAGAAACCTGACGGAACCACTGTAATTAATAGGACCCGTTGGGCGCCGTGGGTGTCCGCAGTGAACAGATCTTTAGTTTTTCACCTCTGTGCCGGAGGTTCTAATCAGAACCTCTGACACAGAGGTTTATCAGGCCTAAAGTACCTAAAGTAGACATATATTTTATCACAACATTTTTCTGATCTACAGAATATAGAGAATATGTCATTTATATCACACAATGAACTCCAGAACAATTAAAACTCCTAAAAAACTGCACAGTTGTGTTTTTTCCCTAACTCCAACTCACAAAGAATTTTTATTTTATGTACATACGGTGCATTCTGTTGTACCATCAAAAATGCAACTCGTTCCAGAAAAAAGCTCTCGCAAGGCAAAGTAAGAAAAGCTTTCTGACCTGAACAAAATAGCGCTACGGACTGCACTGTTCTGTCCAGCACGGAAAGCATTTACAAAACAGAACACACATAGTCCAAAAGTGACCATGTCTGTGCTGCTGTCCCCTATGGACACGTTGTGGGATCTGTTGGGATATATTTTTCCCATATTTTCATATATCCCAACAGAGGTCCCAAAAAGGGCCACAACACAGTGTGACCCCAAACTGCCTGCTCTCTGGATATAGTGGAGGGGTCACCCTGCCCTGCTGGATGACTCTGCACTGTATATTGGGGAATTTCTCTATGGAGAGAGGGGACACCACAGCAGGAGGTAGAAAAACTGTGGGAGAAGGCAGGTGCAAATCCTCTGATGTCCAGCAGCCTGCAGACCCCTTATCTCCTGCTCACCTGAACCACTGCTTCCTGCTCTCTATGGTGACATAGCTGCTGCCTGGCAGTGATGTGAGGGCTTCTCATGGCTCACTGCCTCCCTCCAGCCTCTCCTCCCCTCTCCTCATTGTACAGAAAGGAGGGGGGAGGAGGAAGCCTGCACAGGACAAGTAGTTTTGCTGCCTGCTCCCCGACCCCTCACACATCAATCACACTGTGAGCACGGGCTTCACAGTGCAGCTGCCAGGTGAGCGGCCCCTGCTTTCAGTAACGTCGGGCAGCGTCTGATGACGCCGCCCCTGAGCTGCTCCTGATTAAAGAGCCTCGGCTCCAGGAGATTTACCAGCTGTCACGGGGGTCCAGGAAACTTCCCCTATTTGCGGGAGGCTCGCGGACGTTCCAGGACAGTTGGTAACTATGTGGTTCGGGGCACAGGCTGTTTTATTCGGGGCACAGGCACAAAACAGCCTAGCAATGCCCCTGCTCAAGCAGAACTTTGACTGAAGCTGTGCCAAGACCTGAAGGAGGTTGTGTGGTGGGAATGCCTGATCCGCCTAATCCGGAGCCCCCATGGTACTTTGGAGATGAACCGTCTGTACTTAGGGAGATGGAAAATCTGCAGCCTGTAAGTTCGGGGTCTGTGAGCAAAAGAGTGCAAGCCACTAACCCTACCCAGGCGCAAACTGCGTGCACACAGCCAACGGCCACAGCAACCATGACAAGGGCCTGTGATGACTACGACTCCCATTCTCTCTCCTCTGCTCGCGCTGCTGCAGTACATCACACCCTGAGAGCAGGGCCGAACTGGGAATAAAAAGCGGCCCTGGTATGAAGCTCTCACCAGCCCACATACAATTTCCTATTTTTGGTGCATTTTTTTAATGTGTTTTTGGTGCGTTTTTGTACAGAAAGGCAGAGCAGTTAATGCCGTACATTTCTGCACCAAAAACCGCTCTGTGTGAAAGCACCCTAAACACAAACAAGAAAGAAAAAGTTTTAAAGAGAAACCCCTAATCACAGCGTCACGTGTGCACTTGCTTTACATTCAGAGACAAGCCTACACTGCCACTATACAACCACCAACATAACCTACAACACTGCCAATCAGATCACCAGTAGTCAGGTCACCAGCACATGAATACAGCACTGATATTACACAGAAGTAAAAATAACCTCTGACTTAATTCCGGTTTCAGCGCCAACATGGTGTGAGGGGAAAGAAGGAGCTCCGGGAGAGCACATCACACCCATCAAGAATCTGTGGCCTGATCTGCCTGTAACCAGGGGTGGTGATGCAGTAACACCCCAGCACATCCACCGGATCATTAGGAGCCTTACTGCCGGACGCGGAACCCTGAGAGGAGACCTTCTCTGCTGCATCACATGGCGCGTCTGAATTACTTGCTGGTGAGATGCGGAGTGAGCAGAGCTAACACTCCACAGTAGCCGCGGCACAGATATCATATCAGCGCTTCAGTCTCCTGACAAGGAGCTGACTGAGGAGGCGCACTGCAGAAGTGCCAGTGGCGATGGCACTGAAGGTACTCGGAGGGGGGAGCTCCAGAAGGCAGAGAGATAAGAGAGGGAAGGACAGAAGTGGAGGAGGGGGAGAGGAGAAGAGAGGGAGGAATAACAGCACGACTTCAAGACCGATAGTACAAAGGAAAGAAGGCACAGAAAGAGAGAGGAGGAAGGAGGAAAGAGGGGGGTGTAATAAAGAAAAAGACCCACAATATTACTGACAAGGAAACAAGCCAGCAGCTGAAATATCAGCACATTTGGAATGATTAACTGAGCAGCTCACTCCCAGCTGCATCACAGATTAGCACCCTTTGGCTGCCGCGGTTTGAGACAGGAGACAGAGTTACTGTCCACAAACTGGAAAACTATCTAACCCCTCCCCCCTCCATCATTAACCCCTGTAAGCTCTGCCTGGGCTAATTAGAACTGTGACACTTGGAGATAGCAGTGACTTCATAGAAGTTAAAGCTAACAAAACCTCCCTACTCAGTCTTTATAATACAAAGCAAATTCCCAGAGTTAACGCTGCTCTGATCTATTACTGGAAAAGATATTCAATACAGTTCTTCCTATCCGCAATAAAACCTTCGATTTATTTAAAGATTCCAATCCCCTCTATGGAAAAGTTCCTTCACAAAATGGGGCGTAACAAGAACACTACTTCTAAACAACCAGCTAAAAGCCCTGACTCCCCACCCGTGTCTCCCAAAAACTTGGCAAAGGTGAAAATTTAGAGGACACACTCCCTTTAGAAGAATGGGAGATACCCCGTACGCAGGCTCAGCTGCCAGACGATTCACCTCTGGCCGCATCCAAATCTTGGGGTCTATCAGATTCCATACAGGCCAATATCAAAGCAATAGCGACAGAAGTCGGCTGTCAAATGTCGCCGGAAATTCAGGCTTCTCTGGCTGCTACGGTGGCACAGATGTTCTCACAAGTCCAGGCGGATATCAAAAATCACATTGAGCGTTTGGACACTAATGATACCAAAATACAAGGTTTGCAGGAAGATGCTTTGAGAGTTAAAATTCAACTTCAAAATGTAATTCAGGAAAATAAACGGCTAAGTGAAAAAGTAGAAGATCTGGAAAACAGATCACGACGCAATAACTTACGTATCTTGGGCATACCAGAATCTGTACCTCTGAGAGACCTGATTAATCAATGTGAGATGGATCTCCCAGAGCCTTGGGGCATTACAAAAGTATGTAAAGTAGAAAGAGCCCACCGTCTGGGACCGGATCTCCGAGGGGGTCAGCAGCCAAATTGTGAAACAACCGTACCGTCAGCTCTGAGAACCAGACCGCGCCAAATTATTGTCAAGTACTTGGACTGCATGGATAAAGTCAAAATCCTAAAAGCTTTCAAGAGGCTTAGATCTGACTTCATCCTTAAAGGCAAGAAAATACTTGTGTTCGAAGACTTTTCAGCGGAGGTGGTCAAAAGGCGTAGAGCATTTTCTAGTATATGTTCTGACCTCTTCCATAGACAAATCTGGTTCACCTTATTATATCCAGCTATCCTCAAGGTCTTCCATAAGAACAGAACAACATCTACTTTCCACTCTCGGCTAGAGGCAGCAAAATACCTTGAAACGTCTCAACCCTAATCTTCAAGATCGAGATCCAGATCATCCTTGCCCCCAACGCAAGAAACCCGCCGGAGATCACCTACTCATCTGAGCCCAAAAGATCAAAGAAAACTACGAGCTCCTGACTTTGATACATGAACCGACATTAGGTGGCTTGTGATGCCGGAAATGTTTGTGGACAAGTCTGGAGATTGAAGGTTTGGTTCACTGGACTCATCCCTATTGTTGTCTCCCATAGGGCGTCAGTTTATTGTATGTCACCCTGGCTAAACTAAGTCATGCGAGCTTTATATTTTCGAACTACTTAAACCAAAATCCGAAGGATTTCCAGGTTCCCTCTCGAGTCCCAAACCCCTGGCTTCAGTGGTTGGAGTGGTGGGATTTGATGGGTGATACCCTACGATATTTACTATCGTATATATTTTGGCTACTTCGGCTGCCAATATCCGTCCGGATACCGTATGGTAGCTGCGGCAAACTAAGAAAGTTTACATTTTGTGCCTCCCAGTTAGGATCCCACTATTTATGGTTAACATGTTTTCAACATATGGAAATTCTTACATACATGTTGGTAGATGAAAGTTGCTTTTACCTAGCCCTTCTAGAGGGTTGTTGGCTACCTCTTTACGTGTTTCCGTGGCTAAATTTTAGCTACCTAAAAGCCATGTTGAAAGTTATTTATGTTCAACTGTTGTTTTTTGCACTTTTGTCCACCAGATATCAGTCTTTACCACTTGATATGTGCTTTAGTTATGAGGATAGCTACCTGGAATGTTAAGGATCTACGCTCTCCCGAAAAGAGGATGATGATTCTCCGGCACCTAAAGCGCCTCAGAGTCAATATTGCCTTTTTAAAGGGGACACATCTAGCTGAGGAAGACTATGTACGGTGGCAAAGTGTATGGTTCCCCAGCAGTTGGACGGAAGGCAGGAGTTTTGACTTTGGTTAGTAGACATTTTAAAGGCCAAATCTTACACCATAGCTATGGTACTGAGGGGAGATTCCAACAGCTTCTGGTACAAATACACAATGAAAAAATCTCCTTCTATAATGTTTATGCCCCAAACTCAGGATGTCCCTCTTTTCTTAAAAAAGTAGAACAATTGGTCACCTCAGGACGTTTTCCGACTTCAAGGTCATAAGTGGCGATTTCAACACAGTAGTTTCCCCCTCTGAGGATAGGCAAGGTGGAAATATACCAAGAGCACCTACCCGGGATGGGAAAACACCCTAAGCTAAATTTGTGAAAGGCTTAAATATTTGTTACTCATGGAGGTATTTAAACCTTGACACTAGAGAATTCTCACATTTCTCATTTCCACACAACAGCTGGTCGTGAATAGATTATATTTTCCTTTCACAAAATCTGCTCCATAGAGTGGACATCAATAGGTGACTTGATCATCTTCGACCACTCCCCTGTTATACTCTCCATCTCAGAACGTCTTCCGCGTGGCACCGATTATATATGGAGATTTCCTGTATTTCTCACAAAAGATGAGGAATTTCAGCTCACTTTACATAAATGGTGGCTTGAATACAAAGTAGATAATGCGCTTCATGAGAGTTCCCCTCAATTATTCTGGGAAACTGCGAAAGCTGTATTATGAGGGAGACTGATGGCATACCTTGCAACTTTTAAAAAGAAAGTACAAACCCAACTTGACAACAGAAGAACTCTCAATGTTGGGACAACCCATTACCACCTCAGAATTAGAATTGCGAATATCGAAACTAAAAAACAACAAGTCACCTGGTCTGGATGGATACACAGGGGAATTCTTTAACATTTTGAAAACTCAGATAACGCCCACATTAACAAACCTTTATAATAGTTACTTAGCTGGAGATCCCATACCAACACATATGAATACGGCCCTTATCAAAGTTATCCCAAAACCTGGGAGAGACCCAGCTCTTGCAGCATCATACCGACCAATTTCTCTGATAAATGTGGACCTGAACGTCCTTCGCAGGAGTATGGTGGGGCGATTGGCCCCTCGGTTCCCGACATGAATTGGGCCTCCGCAGGTCGGGCTAGTGCAAGGGCGCTCTGCTGTCACAAACGTGAGGAAGGTGCTACTGTTTCTAGACGAAATTAAAAAACATCCCGGCAATCATGTCTCACCAGCTCTAGTGACTATAGACACTGAAAAGGCCTTTGACAGTGTAAACTGGGGCTGGTTAGATATGGTATTGAATAAACTAGGTCTAACGATCCATACCGTACTTTCTTAACTGCCCTATATCAGAAACCTGAGGCAAGGATATGCTTGCCAGGCTTTCTTTCTACTTCATTCCCTCTTGAACGTGGCACTAGGCAGGGATGTCCCCTTTCACCGTTTCTATTTGACCTTACCATTGAACCTTTGGCTCAGTTTCTTCTGACATCAGATATGTTTGAAGGGATAAAAATAAAACAGAGGGAGCTTCGTTCAGCCCTATTTGCTGACGACATAATTTACTTTATTGAACACCCAGAAAGAGACCTTGATAGATTATTTGATCATATCCAAACATTCAGAATATGTTCAGGCTTCAAAACGTAGACAAATCAGAAATTTTGGACATCTCCCCAACTTCCTCCACACTTTCCATAGAACAAATAAAATCCCGATAAAGCTAGCTACAAAATCCATCAAATACTTGGGCATAATAATTGGTAAAGCACCTGAACCATTTATCACCTAAATTTCCCACCTCTAATCTTGAACATAGTTAGGGAATTGAATAAATGGTCAAAATTACCCTTACCATTATTGGCACGTTGCCACCTTGTCCGAATGATGAGCTTCCCCAAGCTTCTTTATCCTCTCCAAATGATACCACTGCAATTAAAGCACTCAGATATATGTATTATCCTAGCCAGTTTTACTAGATTCATCTGGAAAGCAAAAAAACTAGAACTGCCCTTTCTAGATTAATGGTCCCAAGACTAAACGGTGGAATCAACCTTCCAGATGTAAGGAAGTATAACTTGGCCTGTATTATGCGCCACTGTCTTGACTGAACTAAGCATACTTCTTACCACTCGAACACAGAATTGGAATCCCTCTTAGTGGCTCCTTGGGATCTCACTGCTCTGCTACATACCAAATTTTCACATATTCCCAAGAATATAAGATCCTCCATTGTCCTTAGAGATACTATTATTACTTGGAAGGGCTATTGTAAACTCTTTAAACTGCCTGCTCAGTTAAGTAAACACATGCCACTCATTGGACATCCAGAATTTGAGGAAGGTCTCTTTAACAAACACTTACTTATATGGAGAGAAAAAGGTTTATCAACTGTGGGAGACCTATGTGATACAACCCATCGCAAATATTATTCCTTCCAACAATTAAGGGAAAGTAAAGGTATCCCAGAATCACAGTTTCTCACCTTTAGTCAAGTTCTAAGTTACGTTAGAATACGAGGCAGGAATTTCACTTTAATACCTTTGATGACATCATTGACGCCAGATCTACCCGCCATTCGCTAGCGTCCATATACTTTTTTTTTTTTTTTAAACAAAATCAAGTTTATTTGGAAGATATGCAAGAGTTACAGCATTTGTATAAAAAGACAGCATATACATATAAACCAGGTGCAAGTAAAATGAACAGAATTCAAAGCTCAGAAATGTCTCATTACTAGATCCATAATAAAGACTGTATCTAATAACTCTACAGTGTAAACTGGTCACAATTTTGCAGCAAATGATCATGACAAAATAGATAGTAAACTTGATTGACATAACAGATCAACCTTAAAATAAAATTGTAAACTAAACAAAACAAAACAGTGTGCGCGCATCCATTTATTATCCTAGTGGGAAACTCATACATAGGTATAAGATCTAAAATTAATTTAGAAAGACTATCAGGGGACAATCTCAGGGTAAGAACCAGCTTCACTGATGTGAATGGGGCGAGAACAGAACCCATGGCTACCAGCAAACCTATACAGGGAGCTCTACTAGGCACATCTAAATCACACAGGGGATTGCCAAAGCTGTATGCGTGGAGTCAATCCAATCCTGCCATATCTTGACAAACTTGTCAGGGCACCCACAATGTAAGAGCGTCCATATACTTAAAGATCCGATGCCCAGAAATGTACGACTGGGAGGATAAGCTGTTTTCAAAATGGGAAGCAATTTCCAAGGCTTGGAAACTTCTCAAACCATCATAGGAGGATGGAGAAACATTTGTAAAGCAGTGATTAGTGAGGCATGGCGGGAAACACACTTTCGTTTTATCCACCGGGCAATATATGGATTCAATATCCCACCGAGTGTTTCAATGCCCAATAAAATAATGCACTGCCCTAAATGTCATCAGAACAAAACAAAAATGTTACAAGGAATTTGGGATTGACGTAATTAGGTGGCGTTCTGAGAGTCATTAGTCATGATTATCAGACAGAAGTTGTATATTGATATATCGCTCTCTCCAAAATCATTATTATTTCATGACTTTTCATTTATCACAAAAGATAAGCCACTCCTGCATATAGTGTTACTAGCGGTGAAAAGATGTTTGTTGAGTAATTGGTTACTAGCAGAGCCTCCAAAGATACAATACGTCTGGCACCAAGTTAAAAGAATAAAGTAATATGGATAGATTGGAGGTTGAACTTGCAAAAACAACACAGACAGAATTTTTTTTTACCAAATGGGACCCTTTTATAGAGAAATTCCTGACACCATTGGAGATAGAGGCCTTGGTGAAGTCATTCAGATACACTAAATGGTACCTAGAGAAGGCATTAATGGAGGACTTCCGGGGGCGGAGCTACCGAGTGTGGCCGCATTTTAACCGAGCTCCTGTTCCAGTGCCTAAAACTCTCCTATTTTCGGGCAAAATCAGTGCCCATAGCCCATACAGACGCATTCCTGTCCAGCCCAAGGGGCGAAAAAGGGCCAGTGAACGGCGCACATATTACCCGGAAAGTCAAGGAGTGAAAGCCTGCTCCGTAGCCCAAGACCGTGGATCGCCGCGGAGGGCCTGCTGCGACGCCCCACGTGGGAAGAAGGGAGGCGAAAGTGCGCCAATAGCACCAGCTAAGTGCCGGCACACAGCGGTGACGGCGCGAGACTCCGACGTCCTCGGTGCTTACCTTTCCAGTGAAGAGTGGCCCGGGCACGACGTGCAGCAGCAGCGGAGGAGTCGGCGCTGAGAGCGGGTGGATCGGAAGGCGTCCGGTGTCCCGAGTGGCGCCAGAGACAGAGGCGCGGTGGACGGAGGTGACCGGCAGCAGCGGTGAACGCCGAGGGGCCTGCAGCTGTAAGAGCAGACCGCGCGCTCTGAGAGGCGGCGGATGCAGGAAGACTCATGCGGTTCCCACGCAACTCAGAGGAGACGGGCAGCTGAGGTGGGACTTAATTCCGGAGCTGGAGCCATTTCTGTCCCCCTTCCACTGGACTCAGTGACGGCGGGAAAATTAGCCGCCATATTGATCTATTGGTGGCGGCACCAATACGCAGTGTGCAGCCCCCAGCCCCTGACCCGCCTGCCGACCAACACCAACATCCCCAGACGCCGATATATCGCACAGTGAGGGGAGTGATGTAATTGACTGCCTAATTAACCTCATTGTGATTCCTTGGGCAAGCCACGGCTCGCCAGGCCGTTGGTGGCACACTTTTGATACATATCGGTCTCTGTGGACTGGACTCGGGCTCTGAACCCCCTGCAGGATTTGAAAAGCAGGACTCTGCAGCATCCTAATTCTACAGGGACTTGATTGAAGGGGACAACCTGAGCTTGAGAGCAGAGCTGCTGGGGTTCTGTAGTCTCCCTTGCCTCTGGACTGACCAGGGAACAGAGTGACGCGCCGGATCACTGCGAGGGTTAACTTTCCTCCCCCCATTTGCTTGCAGGTCGACACTACCAGGCTCTGACCACTGGAGGGAGCTGGAGGTCTAGAATTGTTTGACTGGTCCTATATCCTTGATGATGTAATCTGCATGTGCTGCTGGTTTTCACTGTGATAAGCCTAAATTTTTCTAGCCAGGTGTTGATATGTGATTTTATATATTCTCCCTGTCTCTCCCGAAAGTCTTATCAACACTCCTCGCTCTTTTCATTCCTCTGTAATGGAGGGATGGACAAATATCTATCCAAAAGCCAATCAAAGAGAAATATACGCCAACACGCATCTTCACCCATGGTCTCAGCTCCTCCAAAAGCTACGAGGGCATCGGGAGCGTCAAAAGGGGCCCCTAAAACTCCAAAACTTAAGGCCCTAAATATGGCTCAGGGCACGTCACCGGGGGCCGCAATGGAGAGCCCCGATTCTCCAGGACCATTCCTAGGAGATATCAGCACTCCTTCCCAGACATCCCCATCTAGCCCGACGGGACCCCAACAGGACAATGAGCCATTAACCCTTGCCGCCATAGCCCAAGAGGTCTCCAAACTCATGATGCCCATGATGGATAAACGATTTGAGGTCTTGCACACTTCGATTAACTCTGCGTTAACAATGATTACAGCTAACATGCAGAAAATAGTGGAGCTTGAGAACAAGGTGACATCCTGTGAGGTTACCACTTCTAATGTGGAACAATCTCTTGCGCAGGCTAGGGAGACTGAGGCGATTTTAAGAGACCGAATTGAAGATTTGGAAAATCGCAGCAGGAGGAATAACCTCCGCTTTATAGGGATCCCAGAATCCATTACCGGCGACTCCCTGATCACCTTCCTTACAGATAAGCTTCCCAAAGCCTTAGATATCGACATTCCCACAGACAAATATGCCATTGAAAGAGCTCATAGGTTAGGACCGCAGAGGCAGGAAGGGGACAGGAATGCAAGACCACGCCCAGTGATAGCTAAATACCTCAACTGGGCAATTGAGGAGCAGGTGCTTAGGGCTTACAGGAGGCATGCCGCTCTTATCATAGAGAGCATTAAAATCCTGTTGTTTCAAGATTTCTCTGCAAGTGTGGCCCAAAAAAGAAAGCTGTTCACCCCAATCTGCAGGCATCTTCATGGGCAGGCGAGACGCTTCCGCTCATGTATCCCGCGAAGTTGAAAGTGCAGGTGGAGGGGAGACAGTTGATTTTTGAAGACCCCGCTCAAGCTAGACGTCACTTTCATGTTGAGGAGGGTGAGCAAGAAGATTGTGATCACATAGGGAGACAGAGGGAAACTTTGGATCTAGTGATCCACTGATTTGTTGCTGTGATGTCAATATCGATTCAAATTGATGTTGACCAGGTTCCGCGGACCAGGTTCAGGTCCCAATTGTTAATGTTGTTATTGTTAGTATTATTCCTGATGATTGTTTGTGCTCTGTTCTCCGGGTCTGACCCCATGGATGAGGAAGGGTTGGCAGGGATCTATGGCTCCCTGATCTCAGATGACCTACGTATAGGAAGATGTACCCCGTTGCTCGCTGGGACAATGGGGGCATTGGTAAGTAAAATAAATCGTATCGGGGGCGTGTCCGGGCACCATCCAAGATGGCCGCGTAATTACTCAGCTCCCGGGCCACGCTGTGCAATCAAAGGGCTAATTAAGCTTTACCTGGCACTTCCACCCCGTGCAAGCGAGGACTCAGTCTGCGGAGTACTCCGGGAATCGGGAGAACCCACTCCGGCCGAAAACAAACCCTCCGGTGAGGTCACAGAGCGCGAGAACTGTGCAGCGGCGGTGAGGCAGCTGCGGCCTGATGGGAAGTCCCAGTAGCGGAGCAGAAGGAGATCCGGCCCTGCAGAGGCGCGTGTCGGACGGGTCGTTCCTTCAGAGGAGGTCGGAGGATCTACATCACCGGTTGCCTCCTGTCTGACGGAGTCCCTGGTAATAGGTACAGCTGGGAGGAGGACGAAGTTAGCCGCGGTCGCAGCGGGCGAATAGGGGAAAGCTGCAGACAACCGGGCAGAGGGCCATTCTGCTTCCCCTCACTACATCAGGTGGGCAGTGGCCAATAACACCTCCAGCCAGGCATAAGCCCTCTTCCTCCTGGCTCGACTGCAGGAGGAGCCGCCATTAGGTGCAGCCTCGTGGTGGTAGCTGGCGGCGGCCATCTTAGAGTCTAGCAGCTCCGGCCATAACTAGACTGGCGACACCACAGCCTCAGAGAAAACGACAAGGGAGGAGAAAGGCGGATTACACCACTCCTGATAGCTACTCTATTAGAGACTTTTTCATTTGCCCTAGTAAGAAATCTGCCCTGGATCAGACCCCACTGAACACTGGTAACCGACCTATCTCTCCAGAATATACTGGAAGTACAGGGATCCCCGAATCGCAGATCTCGTATAACAGCAAAGACCCCAGCATCACGAGGCATCCAGACACAGATAGTCCTACAAGGTCTGAACCACTCATTTCCGCTGTACCCCCTCATGGTCACACCATGCCACCTAAATCCCGCAACTCTGGACAATCGATAAAATCGGTCAGCACACCCAGTCTCCGGTCCTCCTCTTGGCATGACCCTGCTGAGGACAATAGGGATTCAGGCTCTCCCCTTAGGTCTCAACGCCTGAGTAAACCCGATTGGGCCTCTTCCTCTGAGTCCTTAATGGAAGCCCAGGATAGGGCGCAGTCAGAGGCGTCTATTCCGCGAAATGTTAGGGCTTACCTCAGCCACTTCCCTACTAGACAAGATTTTAAAGCCCTCATAGCTGAGGTAAAAGAGGCCTGCAGATCTGAGATTGCCATGGTGCGGGAAGATCTAAAAGGTATTGCCAGCAGAGTGGAGGACCTTGAAATCGCCCATGATGACACAAGACACTATGTCACCGAATTGCAGTCTCAAGTTTCAACACAAGCTGCCATTATCAGAGAAAATACTAGACACTTAGAGGACCTAGATAATAGGGGAAGACGCTGTAACATCAGACTTAGAGGTCTCCCGGAGTCAGCTGGTCAGGAAGACCTTCATGTAGTCCTCTCCAAAATCTTCAATTCTCTGATAGGGGAACCGGATTCTAAATATCTTTCAAATTCGATGGGCCCCATAGGGCCCTTAAACCCAGAGCACTTCTGCTGTGCCCAAGGACAAAAATAGTTGCCCCCATGATTTCAGTTTAAAGGACGTATTATGCAGGCGGCGAGGACCCGGAGGTCCATTGACTATGATGGGACCCAAATCCAATTGTTTCAAGACCTGTCCTGGATAACCCTATATAAGAGGAGATGCCTTAAACCACTATTAGAGGAGATTAAACAGAGAGACATCAAGTATAAATGGGGATATCCTTTTATGTTAATTGCTTCCAAAGATGGCAAAACAGCTACCCTCAGATCCAGAGAGGATCTCCGCCAGTTTTGCTCCTCTTTTAAATTGTAAATTGGTGGATCTTCCAGATTGGGAAATAGAGCCTCCCCCCCCAGCGCCAGCAGCAATCTGGAATACCTCTAGAGCCTCGAAGAGAAGCCAGCCGCCTGAGAGCTCGGGGAGACCATCACCTGGTACAGGATCCTCAAGACCACCCAGATAGAAACTTGGCTAGGTCTTTGCTGTGAAGACTCTCGGCCTGAGATTTAATTTGGGACAAAACCCCTGAAGGTCGACTTTCCATTATATACCTTGATAGAGATGGACAGTGATCGTCCAAGATCACTTTCTGTAGCTGGATCTTTTTTTCTGATAGTTTTTAGTAGGACTATTGGCTTTTTCAACTTTACTATGGTGGACATATTTGGTTCTCTCAAAGATATGCGATGATACTTATCTTTTTTGCCAGGTTCTTTTTCTACATACCTTTTTGAGGTTTAATGAAGCAGCCCTTCATATTTACACTATTGTGGTGTGCAGATGGCAGGCCTATAGGTGATATCTAAGGAAACTGGAGGGCGCTCTTTCCTAACCCCCCATATTCCCCCCCCCTTTCTTTCCCTCCCCCTTTTTTTTTTTTTTTTCTCTTCCCTTTCCCCCTTTTCCTTCTTCTTTTTTCTCACCGTCCTTCCCCTCCTTTCCTCCTTCTCCTCTCACTACATTTGGTCAGAGTCCCTTATCCGCCTTGCAATTAAGGAGATACGCCTGCCATGGGCACACGCTTGTTAATCTTATAGTTTCAGCATTGGCCCGGGTAGGCCGTTGGTTAGTGTTCTACACTTTTCGAAAAACCCCAACACAGGGGACGTTGAGGACAGACCAAACCTAGGTTTTGGGTCACGTCCTGTTAGGTATCAACATCATGCCTCGACAGTGGGCTCCCCTAGACCAGGGTTGGACCCTTGGTACTTACCAGTTAGGTTGGGCTCTATATGAGTCAAAATGTTCTGTTTGTCTTGTCTACCCTACCCCTATTGTGATTTTCCCTACCCCCTCCTTAGGGAATTGGACCTATGATCTATTGAGGTGTCATGCATTGAGCTATATTTGGTCATTAAACAATCCAAATGGTTAAGTTGCTATCCTTGAACGTCAAGGGCTTGAACTCCAACCTTAAACGACGGTTATTACTAACCGAACTACAGGCTAATAAACCCGACATAGTGATCCTCCAAGAGACACACCTCAACAGATCAGGGAACCTTAACTTCTTTAAATCATATTTCCCAGTGTCCTACCTAGCTTCCCAAGAAAAGAAGAAAGCGGGGGTGGCGATCATGCTCTCCTCAACTTGTCCATTCCGGGTCTCAGAATCCACGCTGGACAACTAAGGCAGATACATCATACTAAAAGGTACATACATGGGGGCCCCTCTTACAGTATGTAATATCTACGCACCAAATCAGTCCCAATTAACATTTCTGAAGAGAGTTTTACTCAAGATCCATCGAGAGCCCTCTTCTATGGTACTAATAGGGGGGAACTTTAATCTCGCCTTCTCTGAACTAGCAGATAGACTCTCCTTGAACCAGAAGCCAATAGATCCTATACAGTCCAGACTCTCGAGAGAATTTAGGAAACTAATCAGAGGCTTTGGATTATTTGATTTATGGAGAGTAGATCATCCCAAAGAAAGGGGGTTCACATTCTTTTCCCCACCACACCAATCACACTCCAGGATTGATTATATTTTTGGTAATGTCCCAGCGCTGAGGAGAATGGCGAGGTCCAACATAGGATCCATCACGTGGTCCGACCATGCTCCAGTTATGCTGGAACTAAGGGCTGACTACAATACTATCCGCCAATGCCATTGGAGGCTTAACGAACAGTTAATTAAAAACCCGCAGACACGGGAGGAGCTTAGGAAACACTTGGAGGAATATTTTACCAATAACGTAGGCTCTGTGTCCTCACCAGTTACTCTCTGGGAGGCTCACAAGGCGGTTATCCGAGGAAGATGTATCGCCATTGGGTCGAGAGTGAAGAGGGATGCAAATTTACAAAAGGCAAACTTACAGTCCCAGTTAGCGGGTCTGGAGGCTGCTTTAAAAACTCACCCAACAAAAGCTAAGCTTAGAAAAATATTAGACTTGAGGTCACAACTACGTTCTTTAATGTTAAAAAAAACAGAGAAACTCCTGCTATACTCGAAGCATCGTTATTATGAGAAAGGTAATAGGCCTCACTCCTTGCTGGCTAAACAGCTACGGGATGACGCGGTGCGTCGTTATCCTTTAGCCCTGCGAAGACAATCAGGAAGGATCACATATGATCCTAAGGAGATCGCTAATATGTTTCACTCGTATTACTCTAAACTATACTCTCTTCCCCAAACCCTTCCTTCGACGCCGGCGAGGAGAGATCAGGCCTTAGAGCGTTTTTTTTCCAATTGTCACCTTCCAACCCTACCCAAAGGGGCCAGTGACACCTTAAATGCACCTATAGGGCAGGAAGAATTGGAGGGAGTCTTGAAGGGACTAAAAACAGGAAAGGCCCCAGGCCCAGACGGGCTCACAAATCTATACTACCAAACCTTTTCCTCGGAGCTTATGACTCACCTACTCCAGGTCTATAATTCGATCCTGGAGGGTAAATCAGTTGCTCAAGGTTTTCTTCACTCTTATTTGACATTGATACCGAAACCTGACAAGGACCCGATGGAGGTAGCTAACTACAGGCCAATAGCTCTGTTAAACTCAGATCTAAAGATTTTTACAAAGATTCTGGCCGATCGTCTGGCAAAACTGGTTGCCACAATTAATCCATAAAGATCAAGTCGGATTCGTCTTAGTGGCAAGGAGGAGACAACGCGCGTAGGGCGATCAACCTTATTGACGCCCTAAATAAAACACACTCCTCGGGACTGGCTTTAAGTCTAGATGCCGAGAAGGCGTTCGACAGGCTTGACTGGACGTATATGATGGCTACTCTGCGACGGTTTGGTCTGTCGGGACCCTTTCTTAATGCTTTGGGCGTGTTGTACTCCTCCCCGACCGCAACTATAAAGCTCCCTCATGTCTCCTCTCCTATGATTAAACGAATAACGGGATGAGGGCAGGGATGCCCTTCTCCCCCTCTTTTGTTCGTGCTATGCGTTGAGCCCCTGGCCCTCAGCCATCCGCCTCACCAGGACATACGAGGAGTTATGGTAGGGAAGATAGAATATAAACTTTCACTTTACGCTGATGATATCCTATTAACGCTCTCTGCCCCACACACCACCCTACCAATCCTTCATAATCTTCTGCAAGTTTTTCAAAATGTCTCGGGATACAAAATTAACACAAATAAGACAGAAGCTCTACCGATTAATTTGAGGAAGGAAGAATTGAATGCCCTTATGGCTAACTATAATTATAACTGGAAACAAACCTCCTTGAAGTATCTAGGGGTCAATCTCACTAAACTTTTTCATCCCTGTACGGCAAAAATTTCCCCAAAAAAATACTTGGAGATTCACTCACTACTTAGAAAATTGGAAATCCCTCCATTGTCTTGGCTTGGGAGATTGGCAGCAATTAAGATGACTATCCTTCCCCAAATTAGTATAATTTATTTGAAGCCCTCCCAATTCCAATTCCCTGAAAGACTTGAAATCACTCCAAGCAGCTATAGTTAAATTTATCTGGGCCTATGGTAGACACAGGATTGGTAGAGCCACATTATTCGCTAAAAAAGACAGGGGAGGGTTGGGAGCACCAGACCTGGTAAAATATTACTGGGCGGCACAATTGAGACGTACCCCTGCGTGGACTTCACTTTATGCATATTCAAGGTGGGCGGAGATTGAAAAGATGTGGATAGCTCCGGTCCATCCAAACTCATTGTTAAGGGCCACAGCTGGAAAAGCATCGGGCTTACCTATCTTAAAGGACCAATGAGGAGTCCTTCGAGATATAAAGGGTAAAATGCGCCAAGAAATTCAATCTCTGCTCTCCTCACCCGGCTCTGACCTCGTTCCTGTTCAACCCCTCTTTTCAGAGTGGTTTGAATAACCCAGCCATGAGGGAATGGTTTGAAAAAAAAAATTTTTACGCTGCAGATATAGTTGATCATTCAACTAGGCGTTTACTGTCTTTTGAGAAACTCCAACAAATATACTCCCTATCAGATAGGAGTAGATACACCTATTTGCAGATCACCCATTTCCTGATTAAAGTGTTGGGTTCCTCAACGGTATCCAACCCTACGAGATTTGAGTTGCTTTGCAAAGTAAACAACACGACACGGGGTTTGATCTCAGAAATCCACACGATACTAAGTCATCCATTCCCAGATACCCAAATACAACATGCATACATGAGTAAGTGGGAAAGTTTTGTTCAAAGAGACATATCGACAGAGGAATGGCACTTAATATGGAAAAGAGCAGCCCAGACGTCCAGGTGTACAATATACAAGGAAAATCAATATAAGATTCTAATGTTATGGTATCACACCCCGGCTTTCCTCCATAAGATTTACCCATCAGTGTCAGATAGATGCTGGAGATGCAACAAAGCCTCGGGGCACCTGTTTCATATTTTTTGGGAATGTCCTAAAATTCGCAAATTCTGGGGGTTTTGTTCGAATCTCTTTAAGGATATGTTAGTTTTGCAGGTTCCGCTAGATCCCTTATTCTTTCTTCTAAATTTGTCTTTGACTCCAACCAGGGGACGAGTTCTCAGAATGGCTCTGCATATTCTTACAGCAGCGAGATGTTTATTATCGGTGTTTTGGAAAAGAAGGGACTCTCCCTCGAAATTGGACCTTGTCCAGAGAATAAAATAAGTCAAAAGGATGGAATACCTGTCGGCATCAATAAATAACGAGTTGGAGCCATTCTTTGACACTTGGTCTCAGTGGGATGTATATGTGACTACAGCAGGATTGTAGGAGATGTGACTTGTCTGACACTTTATTTACGATGTATTACGTTGTACAGTTTTAGGGGCCCCCTCAGTTCTCCCCCCTTTCCCTATCCTCTTCCCTCGTTGTGTCTTTGGTTTTGTCTATTTGTTGAATTGTCTTGTGCCTATAGCTCATTTAGGGTTATGTGGCTCTTTTTGATGGTTATGATCTCAGATTGTTTAACATACTATTGTTATTAGATATTAACATATGCTATACCTGTACTTTGGAGTTGGAATAACCTTAAGATTTGTCTACTTCTTTGTTCTCCTATAAAAATGATAATAAATATTCAATTGAAAAAAAAATAAAATAAATCGTATCTTACAGCAGCTGATGAGGGATACACCATGACGGATAGAGCTAGTGGAGTGACCATTTCAGAGGAGGGTCCAATCAAGCTGATTACTTGGAATGTGGCGGGACTCAACACTCTTATTAAAACAAAGAAGGTGAGCATACATCTTAAATGTTTCAAACCTGACATAATCTTTTTGCAAGAAACCATAAGGAAAGATACACGATAGGGCTGCGAGTCCCTGGCTGGGGTCCTGCCCCATGGCCAATATTCTTTAAATTCAAAAAAAGGGGGCCATTTTATTTTGAAAAGGTCTGGACTATCTAGTAGAGGAAGAAGTGAAAAATTAAGGAGGTAGGTACATTTTGCTAAAAATATTATTACAGGGTACTTCATACACACTTGTAAATGTATACGCCCCTAATCTATCCAACACAACATTTTTTGTGAAGCTAAATTCTTTTCTAGTGTCTAGGCAGGGTACGAACTTAATCTTGGGAGGAGATTTTAACGCAACTCAATGTCCTTCTCTGGATAGATCTGCATTAAACAGAGCACCCTCCCCAGCGGCTAGGGACATATTGTGCTTGGCAGAGGACAATGTGCTTTGT
>JAODAL010062259.1:0-19853 GCA_025379985.1 Phyllomedusa bahiana | reverse complement strand
ATGTCGGTCGTAATTCGCGCAAAAAGTGCGCCAATTAGGGCCGAAAACGGCCCATTCATTACGGTAATTCACGTTTCATGAGAACTATGGATTAGTTCCTCTCCCGCCGGCGAAGCCGCCAGGGGGGAGATAATTGACATGTCACTTTCTAGCGGCGTATACGAGCCGCTAGCAGTGATTTTCTATGGGCCGGCGAAGTGCCGGCCCCCTGCTCCCTCCCCCGCTCCGCCTCCGTCCACACGCCGTAATTGCGGGGCGTAATTACGCCCTGCAAATACACCGTGTGAACATAGCCTTATTTGCAACTGATTCGTAACTGATTTCGGAACGTATTTACTATTGTAAATCAGTTGCAAATCAGTTGCAAAATCAGTTGCAAAATCAGTGTCACTAAATTAGCTGTACCTAATACGTTCTGAACAAAGCCTAAAAACCCAAGTGAAGAATTGATTCATATATAAGGCGCATCGGACTATAAGGCGCACTTTCGATTTCTGAGAAAATCATAGGCTTTTATGTGCGCCTTATAGTCCGAAAAATACGGTATGTCTATAAGGGGACGTTTACACGGTTTGTGTGTCATACATACGGCCGCAGGGAGGGGAGGGGAAGGGAGGTGTTAGCTTTTCTCCGCAATGAGCGGAGAAAAGCCCTCCCCCTTCCCATGTTCATATTCCATCCGAAAACCGGACAGAAGAATGAACATGTTCAATGTCTTTCGGGTGACCGGCGGTTTGAAAAACCACCGGGCAGAAAACCCATGCAGTGGGGACTGCTGCATGGGTTTTCCATAGAAGCCCGGTGTGTTCGTTTGCGGACGGTTATTCAGACGATCTGCAAAACCGCAAACCGTCTGAAAAGCCGGCCGCAAACCCGTGCCGTGGGGACATGCCCTAAAAACAATAAGCATGACAGTTTGATTTTTTGGTATTTAAGCTGTAATTTAATTATAAATATTATTTTTTTTTATTGGCAGCTCCTCCGGGAAGATCCTGCCAGGCGTCTAGGAGTCCATGGTAACATCAGAGCCCATAGCTTTTTCCAGTGTATTGACTGGGACTCGGTGGAAACCCTTAGAATGCATCCACCATATGTTCTACACCAGTAGTATAAGAAGAAAAATTGTACTGTCTTCTAAAACCATGTATAGTATTACAGCTTTACCTATATTTCATTTTTCCTAATGGTACCGATAAGAGTGAAAAGGATTGATATATATATATTGTCTATAGACTGTCTCTGGTATTGCAGCTCAGCTCTATGGAAGTGAATAGATCTGACCTGCAATACCCCACACAACCTATGGACAAATGTGGTGCTGTTTTTGAAGAAACCAGCCCTGTTTTCTAATGCTTTCGAATTTCTTTAGTATTCGATTTTCAAAAGAAAAGAACACCCATGTTTTCCTTTGTAGAAACATATTGTGTCCATAACATTTTTTAGCATTACCCATTAATTTTATTCTATTGTTTTAGGTACTGATCAATGCCTTATACCTTCCTTTTTATAGTAAGTAACATCCAGTGCGGCTCCAGGACCATTCAATTTGAAAGCTGGAAGCAGAAAGGGGCTAACAACTCAGCTATTTCAGCAAATCACAGGCCTTATTCACAGGGTTTTCATTTACCAACATCAGCTGGAAAAACCCCTTAACTTTCTCAGCTCTTCATTCCCATCAGAGCAAGCTGTCTTTCTAAGCCCCAAGAAGAACATCATGAAAAAGAAGATCAGGATGGGCAAAGCAGGATCTGGTCAACCAAGTCAACCCCAAAGGGAAAGGACCAAACCCAGGCCCAAAGAACAATGTAGGTTGTCTTGCTTTAAAGCCTGGATGACAAGGGTAAGGGGAGGTAGTACCGTCCAGAGATATTTATGTACAGCATTATGAGGTGCTTGATGATATCATGCACTTCACATGCCCATGACAAATACAGCCTTATGGTAACTATTGTGTAGTGTTATGCTATAATATACTACTAAGAGATTTAGAAAAACACAATTATAT
Source organism: Phyllomedusa bahiana (assembly GCA_025379985.1). Classification (NCBI taxonomy): domain Eukaryota; kingdom Metazoa; phylum Chordata; class Amphibia; order Anura; family Hylidae; genus Phyllomedusa; species Phyllomedusa bahiana. Next base: position 17,848 of record JAODAL010062259.1, on the reverse strand, counting down.
TTACCGGTGTTAAACCGGTAACTATAATGACACTTTTCCCTCTCTTCCATAACAACCCATTGTGCTGTCATGGGTGATGGGGAAATGAGGTGTGAGAGGGGGGTTTAAGGGGGGGAGGGGCCGGGTTTTTTTTTTTTTCGAAAAACTTACTTTCGAGACATATTTAAAAGAATATAACTAATTTATTAAAATACATTAGCTTAGACGTATTTTGGAGCCCTGGGAGTTTTTTAGTTGGATCATGCCCTTTTGAAAAGGGAGGTTGGAACCCCAACATATGGCATCTGGCACCGGCTTTTTTTAAACCCCCTGGCTTACCCTTTTATTTCAGGCAATGATACAGAAACGCACAAAAATAAAAAAATTGGCATTGGCCACTAATAAATAAAAGAGAACCCTTTGAATGGTTCCCTAATGCGTATCAATACTTTATTAAAACGTTCAGTTTAGGTTTTTAAAGCCTTTGGGGTAAGACCCTGCCCTTTGCCCCTTTTGTCGCTCCAAGCCCCAGACAGTCAGATGACCACCCCCCCTGATCCCCCGAAGTAACAGGTTTTTGAATAGGTCTCCAGAAACCAAAAAAAACCTGTCTGAAAAAGGAAGAGCCCCCCACTAACGCTAGTAATGTGTCAGAATTTGGTAAAAAAAACGTTTTTTTCCCCCCCCCCCCCCCACGAGACATATCCCGGGACGTCTGCAAGAAACATAAAGGGAAAGGGTCTACAATTTATAAATATGTGAGGAAAATGAAAAAACCCACCTCCGTTTTTGTATTTCCCCCCAGTTTTGTAACTTCCCTGCAGCAATGAAAAGATATCAGAATCTGCTACAGGGAAAACACCCGCCTAATAGAGCCATTTGATGTAGAGGGAAACCCCCCAACAGAGAGCGAACCCCAAAGTTTTTATTAATTTGTTTGACCCTTTCCGGCAGTGCCCAAGGGTTTTAAACAAAAGGGAGATTTGGCAGCACGGGGAAAGTTAATAAAGAAAATTTTGGAACAAAAGTGGTCCCCAAAAACAGGCCAATTTTTAAATATTAAAGCGCCCCCAGCATAGCTGTACTTTCGTTGAGGCAAAGGGAGGGAAGGGGAAACGGGAAACTGGTCCGGAAAGAGTAGCAACCCAGTGTTTTTAGCTTGGACTCACCTGGTTCTGATGATACCTATGCTATGACCCTGCAACATTACTGTAAATATACGAGCTGAATTTTTTCAATTCACCGAAGCTGAAAAAGCTAACATATTGAAGCAAGCTGAAAGTGCTGGAATAGGCTAAAATGGGAAGCGCACTAATGAAACGCTGATATCAAAGATAAATTGAAAGGCGCTTAAAAAAAGAAAGGAATTAAATTTACGACTACATGCATCAACTATCACAGAGTACATTAAGGTTTCCCGCATTCCCAGAGGACTACGTAGTCCGTTGCAACCAATACTGTTACCAGATGACTACAAGTATAAGGAAAAATGGTTTGGATAGTAACCAGTTTCGATGAAATTTAATGTCTTTTGACCGTCCAACATATTATACAAAGCAATTTAGAAAAATTTGAGGATGAAATTAAAATCATGGATGAAGAATATAAAAAAACAGTGCCCTTAGAACAATACAATAAGAATATACAAGAGAGTAAAGATAATTTAAACAAAACTAGAATTCAAATGTTACAAAATAAGTTAAAGAAATTTGAGAGAGACACTAAAGATTATTTAAATAACAGAGTGTATACATGGGCAGATGAGCGAAATAAGACAGACGGGTCAAAGGACTTTCAAGGAAATGAAACGTTCACTGATACTTCTAAATAGCTTCAGATAATTCTAACTCACGTGAACGTATGCAACTGCGATCAGAAACAAAAAACAAAAAAAGTCAAGATTTTTTAGAAGAACAGAGTTCACTAGACGAACGTGGCGCAGTTGGTGGTCACGATCCAAATGGGAACAAAAAACAAAATCAAACTGCAAGAGGGAGAGGAAGGAAGAAACGATTATAGAAGATCTCTGGCTGAATATGTCCTCTAAAGAACGACAACCGCAGAGAAAACAGGAAACAGAAAACCTTATTAAATATAGGACTTAAATTTGTTCCCAGTACATAAAGAGACATTTTGATTTTGAAGTGGACTTAATTAAATGTGAGAAATTTACGTCTTAAACCTTTTTCATAGAAAAAATAAAACAGTCAGGATTAAGAATTACATCTAAAAAGTTACGCAAGAAAAAGTACCCTTTGATCCAGAGGTCTTCTTTTCCTGCTTTGGAGGTTTTCTGCAATTGTCTTAAATGAAGTTAGAACAAAAGTGGGAAGGAGGTAGAAAAAATTCAAAAACTATTTAAAATAAAGTTGAATATACGGCCATTACAACAGTTGAAGGACTGAGTCTTCTGTGTTTATTAGAAAAGCGATAAAGGCGTGTGCTCATTCATCTTGGATAAAGAATATTATGTACAAGAAAATATTAGCTATCAACTTCAAAATAAACCAGTTTATAAGGATAACTAGCAAGTGATCCTTCTACACAAATTAAAAGTCAGGTAGATGAAACTTTTGGAGAGGCAGTAAATAATGGAATCATCTCAGAAAGTGTAAAAAAAGCTGTTACAAGAGATCCACCCGCAGAAGTACCTATTTTTTACACCGTCCACCATAATGTGCACAAATCTCTTTTTTGACCCCTGAGCAGACCACACGTATCCCGGGAAAGGGCCCGATTCAGTTTTGGAACTAACCCATTGGCAAGCTTTGTGGGATACATTTCCTACTGCATGTTAAAATTAAATAAGCTGACTAATTGATAGTCACGTAGATGGTTAATATTTTAATTGGATGATCACAAGATATTTCTAAAATTGAAATACCCACAAACGTTCCCCGACCACGATTTGCTCATGCACTCTATAGAAATACAATCCCTGTACACTAACATACACCGTCATAATGCAAGAAGGAATAGAGAAGTAATTAGGGAAAGGTCATTATGTCAGATCAGATTCCATCCATTTCTAACAATTTAATAAATTTTTTGATGCTCCTTCGCTTGATCTTAGTATTGACTAAAAACGTTTTTAGATTTGGTCAAATGAATTTTTTCCTGCAGACTACTAGCGGGACCCTATGGGGTATCCTGTTGCTCACGGGTATGCCTAGCGTTTTGTCTCATTTGTCCTTTGTGTATAATTTCCATTTTTGAGGCATAGTGTATCGGGCGCTTCAATAAAAAACATAGCCCATTGGCTCAGAAGGCGGGGTAATGTGGATGTTTGTTTACAGTTTTTGGCACCTCAGGTTACAGAAAAACCTATTTGAGGAATTTTGTTTGGAATACATTAATAGTCTTTCAATACAACTCATTAATTTTCAAGAACATGATAGATAATAATACTATCAATTTCTTGTTGTCCAAGTGTCCAACCGTTAGAGGATCTAAATTGGATAAACTGGACTGTATTCCAAACAAGCGAGAACCCACAACACGAGATAGCTACACATATCGTAAATGCTTCCGACAGAGTTCTCACTATAATCCTACTACATTTTTAAAGGTATATTAAAAGGGACACTAAATACGAAGTAAACGTATCTGCTATCAATGAAGAGATCTGTGGCAGGAGCAGAAAAATAAGATACTGGAGAAGAAAATTCATAGCGACAACGAGGGATTATAGCGAAAAAAGAGTTAAACTGAATACCGCGACAGGAGGTCAGTTGTCTTAATGAAAAGAGAAGAATTTTTTAAACCCAAATTTAAATTATAAAAAATGGATAAGATTATGTTTATCTCAATCTTATGTTCAAAATGCCACTCATGATTTAAATTTTATCATCACACTTAATATTGGATAAGTATTTACAGTAGTCCCCATGTGAACCAGTGCATTGGCAATGTTTAAGGAGACACCGGCCGGCCAATTTGTGTTTATTTGGGGACAGACGATAATACGTGATCTGTTCGGTATACCTCAGACATTTGATGATAAATAATAAAAAAAAAAAAACTATCATATATTAGATAAGAGGTTACTTTTCCCTTCATGGGGCTTGTACCTACTAGTTATTCAGTCATCAAATGGACCTATTTGTCAACCATAATTTGCTAATGGAACAGTATATTTATTTGGCACCAATGGTGACGGTCTTATACATGAAAATCCCAAACAGGTAGTTTATTTTTTAAAAAATGCCCTTTGGGGAATTGGTTTTTTGGGAAATAAAAAAAGAGCAATTCGTAACGTTTTGAATAAACCCATAAGTAAAGCTATTCGTCCTTTTTAAACAAAAAATTTGTAAAGAAATGAAAAAAAATATTTGGGAAAGAAAAAAAAAAAAAACTTCCCTAGCTCGCCTTTTTAAACCCCAGTAACCAGGGGAAAGTAAGTGATATTCGTTGGTTTTGTCTAGGCGTATTGTTTGTAAGGAGCCCAAAAAAGGGGGTTAAAAGCCGGGCTCTAAAAATGGGTTTTGTTACTCGGATTATTTGGATGCTTTCTTTAGACAAAAAAAAGGGCCCCTAAATGAAATTCCCTTACGTTTTTAAAAGCATTTTTTTAAATTTTTTGTTTTCTTCGGTTTGTTTTTGGTTGTTGTTTTTGTTTTTTTTTTGTTTTTAAAATCTGAGGGTGGTTTTTTAAACAAAAAAGCTTAGTTAAACTACCCCATTGCCCTTTAAATAAAAAAAGGGGGGCACCCCCTTGGGAAAACCTTTGCTGTTCGACGTTGCAGTCTTTTCATTTGTCTAACTTCCTCCTCTGGATTTTTTTTGGTTTTAAATGTTTTTTTGAAATTTCGAAAAAAATTTTTGTATAAAGTTGCTAACGTTATATCTAAACCGGGTATGACCCGGGAAAAGGGGTGGAGCATGTGGGGACGCCCAAAGGGGTTGAATGGGGGAAATTTTACCGTTATATTTAAAACGTAAATTAAACCCCATCTTTTTGGGAAAGGTTGGTTATGCCAACCGTACCGGGAAGCTTTGGACCGCAGGCTGCATTCATCACCTAGGGTTTCCCCTTTACCCCCCAAAGTTTAACCAAAAGTAACAACAAAATCTTGCCGCTTCTTTTGTGTGTCCCCATACCCTTTCTGTATATGCCCCCTTCTGACCACTTTATTTTTGGCCGTATCCCCCAAATGTTTTTATTTGTTTGTTTAAGTGGCCCCTTTAGGCAAAAAAATTTATTTAAAAATTTGACCCTGAGCCGTTATGTTTTTTCTCGATCATTTGAACCCATTTGTCCGTTTTTTTGGGTTTTTTAAAAACCATTTTGCAAACCCTGGGTGATTAAAAGTCGGAAAAGGGGACCAGGTTTTATAACTAAAAAGGAACTGGCGGAAAGGGGCCAAAACTGGGCTGACAAAGTTCTTTTTCCCAACCCGGTGTAGGGTTAAATGGATCCCCTTTCCAGCTTTTCGGGGGTTTTTTCTCGCCCATGTGGATGGGGAAAACCGCCAGTTCAGGCCATCGACCTTTAAAAGGTGGGGACGGGATGTATTTATTTTAAAATTTTTTTGTTTTTATATATTTAAAAACGGGTTTCCGGGTCTCGGGAAAAAATACGGACCCAATGTTGGGTATGTTCACAAACATTTTTGAGGCACTTCCCAATTTTCATGCCACAACGGGAGTAAAGCAAAAAAAAGGGGCACAAGTGGCTCCACAAGGGGGAAAAATTTTGCTTTTAAGGAAAAAAAAACCCAAGGAAAAAAAAAGGGAAAAAATTTTTAGTTTTTCCTTTTTTTATTGGGGTTTTTTAAAAAGCACTAAAGCATTACAGGGCTCTACCCCGTTTAAACACCAGTCCCCGGGCCCTTTTCTAAAGGAAACCCTCATCCCGAAAAAAACTGGGTTTATCATTAAAAAATTTTACAACGCAAGTCCCTTAAAGGCGGGTTTTTCCTTTACATTTTTTTTTATGGCTCGGGGTCAGACATGTCTTTCTTTTCTGGCACTTGGAAAATTTAAAAAAGTAAAACTTTTAAAACGTGTGCCCCTTGAGGGGAATTTTAATTTTTACATTGCATTTCTATAAGAAGGGTTTTATAACTTTTTTGGGGGGGCTTTTTTCCCCGTGTTTTTCGTTCCCAAAAGTATATTTTTGAAAAATTTTGTTTTGTGTAACATACCCATAAAATTAAAAGGAAAATGTTTTTGGGTTTTTGTTATTGTTTTCAGTATTTTTTTCTTGCTCCATAACCATTTACGAAGTCATTGTGCAGGGAAAAAGGGCCAATAAACTATTTTAAATGGGGGATCCTTTGTTTCGGCCCTCTTTTGTTACTTTTCTTTTAATTTTGGGTTTTTTTTGTTTGATAAAAAAGGTGGGGGAGGCAAGGATTTCTAAAGACAAAAAAAGTTAATTGGGTTTTATGCTGTTTTTAGAGGGGTTTTTTTTTTTTTTTTTTTTTAAATTTTGTGTAAAAACCCTGCATGGGATTTTTTCCCTTTGATGTTAGTCGAATTGGTTCAAAAAATTTTCTCCTCCCACTTTAAAAACCCCCAAAACCCCCCACCCCCCCCAAACCTAACCCCTTTTACCATAAAAAAAGTTAACCTGTCCCCTTCCCCCTTTTGGCTTTGGGGCCCCTTGTTGCCCCCCAAAACCATTATTCATTTATGATTTTTGGCATGGCTACATGAACATAATCCACCCTTTGGGCCTCAGCGTTTTTGCTTTTGTTTTTGGACCTTTCGAGAGGAAAAGGGAAGGTTTCCAGTGATTTTTGTCATAAACCCGAACCTCCCCCAGGGAGGGGTTTGGAGGGGACATTTGGTGCTTCAGAGGATTGAGGGGGGAAGTTAGATTTTTTTTTTTAAAATTTTTGTTGCGTGGAAAAATTTGGGAAAAGAAGTAAAAATCCCCCAAAAAAAATTATTTTTTCAAAAATACAAAAAAAAAAAATGAAAAAAAAGGGGGGTTAAACCCCTTTTTTGATCCCCCACCAAGCTCCCAAAAAATTTTTTCTATCAGGGCAGAAGGCCCGGGAAAAATTGGCCCCTTTCCCCAAAAAAAAAACCCAAAACCCAGGGTTCGCCCGCAGAGGTTTCAGGTGATCTGCTCCTATTGGTAACTCTGTTTCTTCCCCTTAAACCCCTAAAGTTTTTTTCCCAATTATTTTAGAGGGGGGTTAGGGGTTCAGACTGGGGGTGACAAAAAAACACCCCCCCCTGCCCCCTGACCCCCCCCCAAACCCCCTCTACCCTACGAATTTGAGGGGAAAATGTCTTTTTCAGATACTTTAAAATTTTAAAGGGGTTGTCCCCACCTGCTTTTTCCCATAGGAAAAAGGGAAAGGGTGGGGGGAAAACTCCCGCCAAAAGCGGGCCATTGAATGCTTTGGGGCGGTCCCTTTTTGGGGCCCGGGGGGCCCGCAAACAGAAAATTCCTGCCGGGGCCCTGTCTTTTAAGATAAGTAGTGTACTAGGGAGCAGCCCGATCCCCTCCAGCTCCAGGGGCCCCTTAAAAGATTTTAAAGGATCAGTCCCCCCACTTCGTGCACAGTCGGGATTTTTTGAGGAGGGGTGCTGCACTGCGGGGGCCCGAGGGGCTCCCCTGCGGGGAAACCCTGCTCCCCCCCCTTGCCTCCCCCCCTTTTCCCCCAAACTCTTGCGTCTCTTTAGATGTCTAAAAACTGCACTGCATTACAGGTAAGTTTTGTGTGTGTATAGGGATTTTGTTGTAGGGTTTTGATGTGTGGGGGTTTCTGTAATGTGTGTGAAATAAAATATATCTGGGGTTTTGGTTTTTAAATAAGTTTTTTGGGTTTGCCCTTTTATGTTTTTTTGTAATATAAAAGTAAGTGCCCGGGTTTTTCACAACAGGGGGGAAGAAAGGGAAAAGCTTCCATAACAAAAAAAAGAAGAAAAAAATTATTTTTGAAAAAAAGGATTGCTGTCCACTAATATCAGAATATCTGTACGTGTTGGTGTTTGCCCGGGTTTTTCAAAGTTGAGTTTGGTTGGCCCCTGGGGTTTGGGGATGTGTTTAGGTGTGACCCGTGTGTGCGGGATGATTTTTTAGTGTGTGCTTGCGTGTGGGGAAGGGGTTTTCTGGCTTTTGTAAACCGGTTTTTGTGCAGGTATTCTGGCGGGGAAGTAGCCGGTGGGTGTCAGGATATGTTCTGGGGGCTTAAAGGGTGCCGGTTGTGGGGAAATGTGTCCGGGGTGTGACCGGTGTGGCAGGTTGTGTCGGCGTGTAACCTGTGTGTGGGGATTTTCCCCCCCCCCCCCCCCGGGTGTGACCTTTTAAAAAGCGGGAGGTTTTCCGGCGTGGGGACCTGTGAAAGCGGGAGGTGCCCGGCCCCCCCCCCCCCCCCCCCCCCCCCCTTTAAAAACCCCAAAAAAAAAAAAAATTTTTGGGTTAAGGGCGGGGGAATTTGTGGGAAACCCCGGTAAGGGTGCGGGATGGGGGGTTGGCGGGTGGGTGCCGGTAAGTGGGGATGTTTCGGCGTGGTTGGGGCCCGGAAAAGTGCGGGATGTGCCCCGGCGTGGGGCCCGGTTTAAGTCGGGTTTGGGGCCCGGGTGGGGCCGTAAGTCCCGGGATGGGGTCCGGCGTGTGCCCGGTAAGGGCGGGAGGGTGTCCGGCGTGTGACCGGTAAGTGCGGAGGTTTTCCGGGGGGGAAACCGGAAAGTGGGGATGTGTCCGGCTTTGTGCCGGGGAAAGTGCGGGATGTTTTCCAAAGCGTGAAAACCCGGTAAGTGGGGGGTTGTGCCCGGGGTTTTTGGGCCCGGTAAGTGGGGGGTTTTGTCCGGGTTTGAAAAGGAAAGGGCGGGATGTGTCTAGAAAGGGTGTTTTGGCATGTGCGGAGTGGGGTTCTAGCATGTGACTTGTGTGGGGGGGTTTGTGTCTAGTGTGGGAGTGGTGTATGCAAAATTGTTTTTTGGTGTAAAATTTTTTTTCTGTTTTTTTGAGGGAAAAACATGAAAAGTAAATTTTTTTTTTTTTTACAGCCCGGGAGGGGGGGGGCCCCATTAAAAAAGTTTGATATGGGGGCCCTGCCATTTTTTGTTACGCACCGGGGCCACAGGCAGCTTCGAGCCCATGCTTCTTCACTTTTTTGGTTGGGATGTGGGTGGTTTTCTAAAAGCAGTGGTTACCATTTGGGGTTTTATTTTTTCCATGCTCTTCAACTGAAATGATTTGACTGCGGGGAGTTGTTTTTCTTTTTTTGAAAGAGGGTTACAAACTCAAGTAAACAAATAAAAGCCATCCTGTGTGCCGAAACCAATTCCGGCTTTCAGATAAGAAAAAAGAGCAGGGGAGAAAAGGGGGAGGGGCAGAATTAAAAAAAGGGAAAAACCCGTGTTTTTCCATATAAAAAAACCCCCCCCCCCCCCCCTCCCCCCTCCAAAAAAACCCCCCAAAATTTAAATTTATAAAAAAACCCCCAAATTTAATAAAAAAAAAAATTTAAAGCTTAATTTTTAAAGAGAGACCAAACCCCCTTTAAATTATACTGTAATAAAATTTTTTTTTAAAAAAATATTTAAAATACCCCCACCGCCCTTACTTTTTGACCATTTTTAAACTAAATAAATTTAAACTGCAAAAAGGCCCAAGGTGGGTCCCAAGGGGGTTCTGCCCACAATGCAAAAAGGAAACCCTTTGTAAAAATACAAAAACACAAAGAAAGGGTTGGTTAAAAAGTATTAATGTCATGGATAGTTTTTTTGCGGGACTTCCCCAAATTAGGGGGCATAAGCATTTTGGGCCCGCATGAATTCAAAAAACAGCCAAAGGGGAGTTTTGGTTTTGTTTTAATCCTAAACCTTTTAAACCCCCCAAAAAAAACTTTCAAAAAAATTTTCTTCAAATTTTGGGGTTTTTAAAAAATCCACCCCCCAAAAATAAAAAAAAAAATTTATTAATTAACTTAAATTTGGATCCCCAACGGGTTTTTTTTGGGTTTTTTTAAAATACAAATCCCACTAAAGTATATAAATTTCCCCCCCCCCCTTCATAAAATTTGTTTAAAACCTTTTAAACCTGACAAATTGTTTTTAAATAATTTTTTTGGGTTAAAATTTTTTCCTTTTTGCAAAAAACTTTTGATGAAAAAAGGGAAATTAAAAGATGTGAAATTTAGGGACACTTTGGCTGGAAAATTCCCCAAAGGCTTTTAAAAAAAAACCCTTAAAAAACAAAATTTGCCTGCAAAAAAAAAAAAATTTTGGGTTTTGGTGCTATTTTTCCCCCGGGAAGGGTTTATTTTTTAAAAAATTTCCAAGAAAACAAAAGAAAATTTGAAAGGGGTAAAAAGGAAAAGGAGAAAATTTAAAATTTGCACAAGTGTTTAGAGATAAACGTCCCTAAAAAGGGGACTACAAGTTATTAAAATTTAAGAGTAAAATTTTATTTTTGGGCCCAAATGAAATTGCAAATTTTTTAATTCTTTTTGCTCAGTAAAAGGCCCGGGGAGCAAAAAAAAGGGTTCAAAATGTTTTTTTGTTGTTTTTGTGTTTGTTTTAGAATTCGACTTAGTTAAAATGGGCCAAATTTTTTAGAAATTTAAAAGGGAAAAAACCCAGGTTAAGGGTTTAATTCCCTTTTAAATTTGCAACTGTATGCACAAAAAAAATATACACTTTTCATAATATACAGGTTAGAAACATAATTTTCAGAAATGGGGAAAAAAAAAATTTACCCTTTTAAAGTCTATGGGTGACTTTTTATAAAACGGGGGTTTTGAAAACCAAATTTTTCTGGTGTACTTTAAAGCCAAAAAAGATATTTGAACGGTCCCACCCCCAAAATTTGGCGCGATAAGTCCCTTTGTAAGGCCCCAAAAAGGGACATGTTTTAAGGCCCCAAAAATTTAAGGACTTTTGGGGGGCGTGCACCCTTTTCGTTAAAAGGGTAGCCCACATTTAGGGATTCTTTGAGGGCCAAATAGGCCCAAAGGGTTAAAAAAAAATATAACCCCAAAACCAAAAATTTAAAAAAAATTTCCATAACCTTAAACTTGCCCTTTTTTCCATCCTTAACCCCAAAATTTAAAAAAACCCCTAAAAAAAGGGTTCCTTCAAAAATTATTCAAAAAGCTTTTTAAAGAAACCGGGCCCCCCCTGTCTTTCCCCCAAAAAGTTATAAAAGTTCCCCCTTTTTTTTTTCCCCCTGATTTTTAAAAACTTTTAATGAAAAAAAATGAAAAAACAAAACTATCCCTGGGTTATTTTTCACAAGGGGTTTTTTTAGGGGGTTTTTTTAAAAAATTGCGTTTGTTTAATGAAGTTTAGGGCCGGTTCCCTTTCCCGCCAAAAAATTAGGGGGCCCCAAAATTTAAATTTTAAACCGCGTTTTTTGCTGCAATTTTTTTCAGCAATTCCCAAGTTTTTTTGTTTTGGGGTTTCCCTTCACAAAAAAACCCCATTTAAAAAATGCTTTAAAAAACGCCACCATAATTGAAAAACATGTTTTTTTTAAGGGGGGCCAATTTTCCTTAGCCCGTCTTAAAAAAAAGGTAGAAAACAACGGGTTTTGGTTTTGGCCTCTTTTTAAAAAATGCTTTAAAGGGGTTGAAAATTTCAAGGATTGATTTTTAGACAGATTTTTGGGCAAAAAACAAGTAACTTTAAAAATTTGGGGGTCCAATTTTGAAGTGTTACCAATATTAAGTATTAAATATTCCCCCTTTTGTTTTTGACCGAATTTCCCTAAAGTGGGGAATAGATAAACAGACCTGGGTTTAAAAACCCCTTCCTGATGGGCTCCCAAGTACTGGTTGCTAATTTCAGTTTTTTTGGTGTTTAAAGGCAGTCGCACTCCCAAGGGAAAATTGGGAGCCCTTGTGGGAACCCGGGAAAAAACCCTTTGTTTCCGTAAAAAATTTAAAACCAAAACCAGGAAAACAGGACGTTTTGGGGGTTTTTGTGTGGAAAACCCCCTTTGTTTAAATTTGATCTTCAGCAAATGTGCCCAAAAGTAAATGGAAAATGAAAAATCTGTTTTTTTAAAAAGGGGTTTTTGGGCATGACTTAGTCTAAAAAGTTATATCTGCCCAATCAAACAAAACCCCAAAAACAAGTCCTTTAAAAATAAGTGAGCCCAAAAAGTTAATTTCACAGACACAGTTTGGGGATTTTGCTTTTTCAATTTTTGGGTTTTTCAAATTTAGGAAAGGTTTGGGGGAGTCACTTATAAAAAAGGGGCAACAGTTTCGTAAACAAAAATTTAAAAAATACAGAGAAGTGGGCACTCACCATCAAACTCCGGACTGATAAGCGCTTTGTGTTGCTACAATTCAGCTGCAGTAAGTTTGGGGGTTAACCCCCCGGAATCCAGGGGCTCACGGCAAAAAGCCCAACAACAAAAAGAAAAACAAGACCCAGCGGATTTCCCAAAAACTTCTTTTTTAAACTGCTTTTTCCGAATTTCCCCATAGCGGGGGGTACATGACCCCTCCAAGGGTTTTTTCCGGGAAAGGGTGCAAGCCTTGACCCTGGGAAAGGGTCCCCGTTTTAACCCCCAAATGGTACTAAAAACTAGGCCAAAATGATTGTTTTTTAAAAAAAACCCAAGGCCCAAACCCGGGCCCCAAAAAGCCTTTGTGGGTCCCTTTCTACCCCCCCGGGCCCATGTGTTTTAAATTACCGAGGCTTTGGCCCAATTTAGGGTTCCCTTTTTAAAAATTTTAAAGCTTTCCCAAACCCTTTTTAAATTCCCCCCTTTTAAGGCCCCCCAAACAAAAAAAATGTAAATTGTTTTAAAAAACTTGTGGCCCCCTTTAAAAAATTTAAAAAACGGGAAAGCACCCCTCAGTTTTCCCCTCTCCCCAAAAACAAAGGGGTTGCATCACCCCCAAAAAAAGTCCCACAAGAAAAATTGGTGAAAATCTTAAAGGGTTTAAACAGTTGAAGGTTTTTAGGTAAACCCCGGGGAATAAATTCCCCCATTTTGAGCAATTGGACCCAATCATTTTGAAAACGCCCCTTTGTTTCTTATAATTCAGCTCTGGGACTGGAGCTCCAGGGGCGTTAATTTTGGGTTTTCAAAAAGTGGGGGGCCCCAAATTTTTTCCCTCTAACCCCCTATCTTTTTACACTCCCCCCTTAACTCCCCTTTCCCCTTTTCCCCTTTCCCCCCATTCCTTCTCTCCCCTCCTCTCCCTGCAGTGAAATGGCCCCCTCTAACCCAGCTAGGAGGTCTGAGTGAGTGCTGTGAGCTCCCCCAGCAGGTCCGGGTGGAATCCTTATGGCAAACACTTTTGGTGCAATCCATAAGTTGCTCTCTAATTACTGAAGTTTAGAGCCGGACTGGGACTAAAAAGCAGCCCTGGCAATGAAACCGAACCAACCCACTTATAATATGTCCCTCTCTAGATGGAAATAAAATATGTTGTGCAATGCAGCAAATTTCGCTTAACCCCTCCCATCCCCCATCACTACTCCATTAAATCTCTAAGTTGTATGCTGACCAATACCAGGAGTCTGACCAACAAAATAAATGAACTAGAATTATTAATTGCTGAAGAAAAATATGACATAGTGGGGATAACTGAGACATGGCTGGACGAGAGCTACGACTGGGCGGTTAACTTACAGGGTTACAGTCTATTTAGAAGAAATCGTAAAGACCGGAAGGGGGGAGGTGTCTGTCTCTATGTAAAATCCTGTTTGAAGCCAACACTAAGGGAAGATACAGGAAATGAACATGTGGAATCATTATGGGTAAATAAACATGGGGGTAATAACAGTAATATAATTCTAATAGGGGTCTGCTATAGGCCCCCAAATATAACAGAGCCCATGGAAGATGTACTCCTCAGGCAAATAGATGAGGCGGGTAATCAGAATGAGGTTGTTGTTATGGGCGACTTTAACTACCCAGACATAAATTGGGAAACTGAAACCTGTAGCTCTCAAAGGAAACAGGTTGTTGTCAATAACTAATGATAATTATCTTTGTCAAATGGTGCAGGAGCCGCGTAGAGGAAAGGCCCTGCTAGACTTAATATTGACTAATAGACCTGACAGAGTAACAAAGGTTCAGGTTGGGGGGCACCTGGGAAATAGTGACCATAATATAATAAATTTCCATTTATCCTTCAATAGAGCTTTTTGTCGAGGAGCCACAAAAACACTGAATTTTAGGAAGGCTAACTTTATTCTGCTTAAACCGTATTGACTGGGACAAGGTGTTTAAAAATAGCAGAACAAATAATAAATGGGAGATCTTTAAAAACATCTTAGGTGCCCACTGTGAGAGGTACATACCTTATGGTAATACAATAATTAGAAACACGAAAAACCTAATGTGGATCAACAAAAATGTAAAGGAGGCGATAAATAACAAAAAGAAAGCATTTCAACTCCTAAAACAGGGCAGTGAAGAGGCAATAAAAAACTATAAGGAAAATAATAAAATATGTAATATAATGATAAACAAAGCAAAGCTGGAGACAGAAAGGCAAATTGCCAAAGAGAGAAAAAGTAACCCCAAAATATTTTTTAATTATACAAATAGTAAAAAGATTAAAACTGAAAATGTTGGCCCTTTGAAAAGTACTGAGGGAGAGACTGTAGAGGGCGATGAGAAAAAAGTAAACTTATTTAAAAAAATGTTCTCCACTGTATTTACCGAGGAGGATGACTTTTCTGTTGATGAGCAGAGGGATGAGGTAAACTCCAACCTAAATGTTCCTTGTCTAACCCAGGAAGAAGTGAAGCTCCATCTTAAGAAGATTAAAATAGACAAATCCCCAGGCCCTGACGGTATACACCCACGTGTCCTAAGGGAGTTAAATAATGTCATAGATAGGCCCCTATTCTTAATATTTATGGACTGTTTAATAACGGGTTATGTCCCAAAGGATTGGAACATAGCTAATGCGGTGCCAATATTCAAAAAGGGGTCAAAAAGTGATCCTGGAAACTATAGGCTGGTAAGTTTAACCTCTGTTGTGGGTATAAAGCCCCTTGCCGGCATCGGGAACAACTCATACGTCCAATGTCGGTAAGGGGTTAACTGCATATCCTATCAATATACCATCAAAGTACAAGATCAAAGTGGACTCCCGAAAGTGTCAGCTTTGAATGGAGAGCCAGTCACGTTTGCACATGACTCTCCATTCTGTTCTGTGGGAATTCTGAGTACTGGTGAGCGGTGTGTTCATCTGTACATGACCAGCTCTCCGAGGGCCGGGTTGACCTCCTAGAGCACCTACCTAATCCCATCAGTAAGGGGATGCAGAGGTGTATGGAGTGGCTATCAGGTCGGAACCAGGGAAGGGGGTGCCATTTGCGCTATTTGCCTAGGATGCTAAATGCCTTGCCAAGACCTTGGATTCTTCGTACTGAGCCAACACTTTTGGGGACCAGCTCCCTATCGGACTATAACGTCGAGGCCTTTTGTTTACACGTTCATTTTTTCCCTCCTCGCCTTCCCAGAGCCATTACTTTTTTATTTTTCCACCTACATAGACATGAGAGCTTTTATTTTGTGGGACAAGAGATACTTTATAGTGGTGTTATTCATATTACCATAGAATATACTGGGAAGCGACAAAAAAAAAAAATCTAAGTGGGGCAAAATGTGAAAAAAGTACTTGAACCATGTTTGCGGGAATTTTGCACTTGACCACTAGAGAGCTCGATCATTTCTACAGCCTAATGCACAGGTGTCAAACTGCCGGCCCTCCAGCTGTTGGGAAACTACAACTCCCATCATGCATTTGTAAATCTATACGTGGGCATGATGGGAGTTGTAGTTTCCCAACAGCTGGAGGGCCGGCAGTTTGACACCCCTGGCCTAATGCATTGTATGTACAATGCATTAGGGTGTACAAAGATGTCAGTTTCCCCACTTTCTGCGGGGGGCCGGAAGTGGTGAAATCTAAAATATGGCAACGATGGAAGCCTTCACAAGACTTCCAGCTACCATGTTAAGCGATCGGAAGCTTATGATTTAACTGCACATGCCCCAATCGGAGTGAGTGCACCGTTACTCATTCATTCATTTAGACGCCATGGCCTTCTTTGTCACGGTCTCTAAGGGGTTAAACACCGTGAAATGGTGTTGTCCCACCCTTCTCCCCATAACCGCCAGGTGCTAGTTTAAAATTTATGCTGCAATCCCGTAAAAGCCCCTTGCCGGCATCAGGACAAACTCATACCCCCAATGGGTTAACCAAATTTGAAAGGGAAGGTAACCCCTTTTAAACCCCCTTTTTACTGTTTTTTAAACGTACTATTTTTTTAAAGCAGGATGACCCCCCGTTATCCAGCTACACACCCCAGTGGGGGGCTGGTTTATTAATTGCAGTTGCCAACCGCCAGTAACAGCACGGGAAATTGGAGCTGGTTTCTTCCCTGCTTTTAAAAACCCTTTAGACGCCATAATAGAAATGGGCTGGGGTCCCTTTTTCCTAACTTCCTTTGGGTGCCTGAAAAGCAAAATCGGGGACCCCCAAATTTGGCAAACTTTGGCACCGGGAAAGCCTTTTTAAGTTTCCCCTTACTGCCATGTTTTTTTTGTTTCACTTCCTGTCCCAGGCAGGAAAAATTTTTTAAAACCCCCCATCTTTTGTACAACTAATGCATTGTCCCCCTACATTGCAATGGCTTTTTAAAAAATCATCCCCCTAATTTTTTTCAACCCCCCCCCCCCCCCCCCCTAGGGGGGCCAATTTTAAATACAAAAAAAAAAAATTTTTAAAGTGTAAAAATTTTATATATATTTATATATTTTTAAAAAGTTCAAATCACCCCCCTTTTTGCCATTTTACAAAAAAAAAACACAAAATAATAAAAAAAAGTTACACATATTTGGTATCACCGTATGTGAAAAAGTCTGATCTATTAAAATATAACATCATTTATCCCGTACGGTGAACACCGTAGAAGAAAAAAAAATACCAAATTGCGTTTTTTTGGGTTATTTCAAACTGGTAGCAATAAAAAGTACACTTCAGCCCGCAAAAATGCCCCTCACTGCGTCCGTAGGTTTTTAGTACAAAAAAGTTACGGTTTCAAAAAATGGCCCGCTGCGCAAATTTCAAAATGAGAATGTTTGGAAAATTTTTTTTTTCGGTACCAAAACTAAAACCAAAATTTATTTTTTGGTATTGCTGGAATCGTAAACCTTAAAAACGAGAACCCTCTTTTTCCCGGGGAATGAACGCCGTAAAAGCAATACTCCTGCAAACATGGCGCAAGTGTGGGTTTTTTTCTCCACATTTTGCCCCACTTAGCATTTTTTTGCCGTTCCCCAGTATATTCTATGGTACGATGAATGACATCATTAGAAAGTACAACTTGTCCCGCAACATAAAAGCCCTCATATGTCTATGTAGGTGGAAAAATAAAAAAAAAGTTCTGGCTCTAGAAAGCTGGGGAGGGAAAAATGACCTTAAAAAAAAAAAAAAAATAAAAAGGGGCCCCTCAGGGAAAGGGGGTTTTGAAACCGGGGCAGTGTGAATTACTTAGGGCCACAATTAATGAATCCTTCCATACACAGGTGGCCAGTAATAAGAAGACTACAACAATCTGGCAGAACATGTCCATGAGGTTTTTATGTCCTTTGTAGCTGCACACGTGTCTACCCTCAATGTGTGTAACACTCCTGCCCTGCTGTATATTGAACATACCCTGCAACCTGCAGTATGTGAATAGGCATCAGAACTACCATTTTGGGGATTTTTCCAATAAACTTCTTTTATTTCACCCCATCCTCAGCTGCCCCCCTCTCCCTGCCTTCCCTTTTTTCTTTTATTTCTTACTTTTAGGTGCCACCAAGTTAACCCTTTATTCAGCAAAACATTACTGTTCCTTGGACCGGCCCCGCGCCTCTCTCTCCCCGTGACACCCCGGCCCCGCGCCTCTCTCTCCCCGGGACACCCCGGCCCCCCGGGAT
>JAODAL010062258.1:0-19853 GCA_025379985.1 Phyllomedusa bahiana | reverse complement strand
ACGGGTCAGTATTTTTCCAAAAAATCGCAACCATACACACCCCGCTTTCCCTCGCACACACCCACCCTGCTTTATTCGAATTGATTTGCGGCCCAAAAATTTACAGGAAGCCCCGAAAAGCCGCGATCTTAAATAGATGATGCACAGCTTTTAACCTAAATATCGCATCATCTAAAAAATCCGATCACCATAAAAACTGTGCCGATTTCAACTTTGTCGATAATAATCGCTCAACACTAATCTTGATTATAGCTGTATCTCACAGCACTATGACCCCCAAACCATTGACAGTGCTAAAAATTGTAATGAAGAAGTGAGAAAATGAAATAAGTTTTTTTCATGAAACCATGTACAACTGGTGTCTTTTACAGTCTCCTAACCGCAACACCAGCAAAATGACCTTTTGGGAACTGAGAATAAAGATTGCAGTAAGAAATGATAATAAAAAATAAAAAATATTCAAGAGGTCCATTTCTGTTTGAAGAGGAATGTGAAGTAGCCCGGCAACTAATCGGTGACCTCGGAAATTTGGGGGCCACAACATCATCAGAGATCCATGCCTGTTTTATCTTGATGAAAGTCAAACGATCAACATTATCTGTGGAAAGCCGATGCGTTTGTCTGTAATGACTACCCCAGCTGTGCTAAAGGGTCCCCCTCAGATATACGTTGGCTGCTGGGCAGACAACACCTCTATGGCGTGGCGAGCGAGCTCGGGCCATTCATCCAGTTTGGATAGCCAGAAGTCGATTGGGTCCGGAACATACCAATCGGTGTTGAACGCAGATAGTCATGCACCATAAATCTTAAGCCGGTCTCTGTGCGTTGTATGTGTGCCCTGCATTCCCATGCGTTGGTGAGGGGAAAATAAAGATTCCCAAAGAGGTCACCCATTGGGCTTCTGACACAATGCTTGCTGTTGCCACTGCGGCTACTTGCACTCTGCTGCTGTCACGTTGCTGACTTGTTCCACCGTGCCATTTGAAGAACGTGAAGCAGACGCAAAGATTCTCCAGTTGAATCAATCAGCACGGTCTCCAATTCCTGCATTTTATTTCTTTATTTGGGTGGGTAGAAGAAAAATCCCGAGTTTTGCATTGTCCCTGGATCGAGGAGTGTGGCCATCCAAATAACTGTTGTCAGTTTGATGGCCTTAATGCGAAGAAAAAGTTGAAGGAAAGGGAGCATCCAAGCACTCATGTGGAGAGATGGAGCCTTGATTTCCCAAGCCTCGGGTCAAGGGGCACTTAAAACTGATCTTCCTCATCTTCCCCTCCCCCTCAAAATCCGTGCCAACCTCTTTCCAAGGCAGGGACACCCGTAACGTCGTGTCCAGGAATACCTCATCCTTCTCCTCCTCCGCTTCCCTTTCAGCACAGCTTCAACACAGCCCTGACTTGCCTCAGATGATGCACCCTGAGAGCTAAGGCGCCACCTTGCACTAGCCCTGGACTCCGAAAAACTGCCTAATGAAGACCGATAAAGTTGTGAAACTGTCGGGCCTTCTGGATTCGATGGAGAGAAAGGCTCCGTGTCCGCATCTGTGTCCGTCTCCTGCTCCGTCGCTGGGGGGACCTGATGTTTCAGAGTGCCCAACGATCGTTCCAAACTAAAAATCACCACAATGCGCATGCTGACCAGGGCATTGTCCGCACTGACCATTTTGTTGGCTTCTTCAAAACTGGCAAGAATGGTGCAGAGCTCTTTCACCTCCACTTTCTGCTTCCACTCTCGGTGGCTCACCACCCTGAGGTCGGCCCCGCCGCTTGTCAGGCCATGTGTTACTTCGTACTGCATAATGGCATTGCGCTGCTGCCACAATCGCTGGGGCATGTGGAGTGGTGGAATTCCAGCGTGTTGCCATATCAACAATGAGACGGTTGACGGGGAGGCCGAGCTGATGCTGCAACGCAGCCAGGCGGGACGAAGCAAGGTGCAAATGGCCGAAGTGTGAGCTCAGACCTCGAGCCTTCCTCAGCAGTCAGTCTAGACCCGGGTAGCGCTTTAGAAATTTCTGGACGACGAGGTTCATGACATGTGCCAGGAAAGGTATGTGCTCCAGCCTACCGATCTTAAGGGCGGCCAGGATATTTCGACCATTATCACACACCACCTTGCCTTGCACAAGGTTCTTGTCACCCAGCCAGCGCTCGGTCTCGTTGCAAAGAGCCGTCCACAGCTCCTGACCTGTGTGTTGACGGTCTGCAAGACAGATTCATTTCAACACGGCTTGGTTTCTATGGGCACGTGATGCTACCAGTGGACCTTGGGGGAAAGAACCCTGCACAATCCCTGCAGTTTTGAAGAGCGTGCGCCGAGCCTGAGAGCCACCATTACCCCCAGAGACATCCACCCAGCTCACCCAGTGAGCTGTCACAGAGATATAGCGGCCTTGGATATGCTTACTACTCCATGTATCGGTGCTCAGATGGACTTTTCCGGACACAGATGCAGACAACGCGCTTGAAATTTTAGATGACACGTAGCTGGCCAGGGCAGGGACGGTTTTTCTGCACTGCATTGCTCAGCATCTGGTATTGGGGGCGGCAAGGGCCATGACGTGGCGGAACTCAAAAAGTTCCACCAGACGGAAAAAGGGAACATTTCCAAGGCCAAAAGCCTGGCAATGCCGACATTCAGGCTTTTGGCTTTGGGATGGTTTGGTTAAAGTGTTTCTTATGCTCCCAAACCTGGTAGACAGAAGGCTGGCTGCATAGACTGGGTGCTGTATGGCGTGCAGGGCAAACTGGGGGAAGGAGAAGGGTTAGGATGGGTCTCAGTGGGGCTGGTGGTACTCGGGCGACGGTGGAGGCTGAACCGGAGACTGATCCTTGCTCATGACTCGGAGAAACATGGGCAGCTGAGGAACGCTTGGTCGTGGCGGAGGAGGCGGAGACAGAGGGTGTGACAGTGGTTGGAATGCCGGATCGGTGTGGCCTTTTTTGGCCAAGTTTTCCCTCCATTTCAACTAATGCATTCGCTGCATGTGACTAGACATATTGGTGGTGGGTAAACACCTAAGATTCTCGCCTCTACTGATGCGTTTACGACAAAGGGGGCAAAATGACATCGCTGGCTGAATCAGGGAACTTGCTCGAAAAAGGCCCAGGCTTGAGAGGTCCTGGACCTTTTAGACGGTGATAAGCGAGGAGCGGTGTTTCCGCTGATCGGGGCTGGCGGAATAATCTCAGCGGACTTGTGTGACCGCACTCTCCTTTTTTGAGGCGGGAGCAATACTGACACTACCCCATCGTCTTCCTCCTCGTCCAGTGATGAAGCGCTCGCAAGCAAATTCTGCTGAAAAGACCACGTTAGATCCGCAATGTCATCATCATCATCATCAACACAGGTGACTTCCTCGTCCTTACATTCTGCATCCTGGAGCTGCGGGCTAAAAGCAACAGGCATTACCAGGTGTTGCCGACCGCTCGGGATTTGTGGCGACTAACCGGCTTCCTTCTCCTCCTCTAATGGCATCAGCAATTGGGTGTCAGAGCAGACAAAATCATCCTCTTTGGCCTCTTGATCTTTAGAAATGCCTTCTGACCCCAACCACATTTTGTCATCAAAGAGATCTTCAGAAAATGGGTACATGAGTTGACAGTTGACAATTTCACCTCAGGCTTGAGGTGTGCTGGGCAAATAGTGGTAAAAAAAAATGCCATTTCAATGCAGGTTCAAAGCAGAGTCTGGGCTGCACAATATACTCCCTCCTTTCAAAAGCCTGCCTGCCTGTCTGTCTGTGTTCGTCCGCACCCCCCCCCCCCCCCTCCCTGCAGCTGTACAGCGCTAGATGCTTCTTTAAAAGTCTCTAACTAACTAAGATATGAAATTATATAATATACCTATATTCTAATGTTCACAGCTAAAAGCATAGTTGTCTGTATGAATAAAGAGAAGAACTGTGTCTCTGGCTGAGCTGTATTGAGAAAGACCTAGCACACGTCCTGCTCTAGTGAGAGACACTGAAACACTGATGCTGAACAGGAAACGCTGTTCTATGCAACACGAGGTGATTTATGTGATTTTTCCAGCCAATGACAACCATACACATCACAGTCATGACATCACACACCCAACTCACCCTGCTCTATGCTCTATGCTGATTTGCTGGCCACCAAAATGACAGGAAGCGCCGGAAATTCTACGATAGTAATAGATTATCTGCAGATTGTCACCTCAAATATCGCGTGATCCCTAGTAAGGATGTGTAACAATTTACTCAATGATAAGGAGGGAAATGCTGTTTTAACACAAGACCCTACTGATCAGTACCTGGGGAAGCTGGAGACTATAGTCACTAATGCTTTAGATCATGGTTTAATATAGAGATGAATCGAAAATTTTGTTGCCAAAAAACCCAGGTAGAACAACTTTTTATACTCTCCCAAAGGTGCACAAGAGCCTTAATTCCAGGAAAGGATAATCCATTGTGTCAGGAATAGGTTCCATCACAGAGAGGGCTGGAGTTGACATTGATAAAGTGCTGCGGGAGTTTGTGTTCTCCCTGTCTTCCTATATCTGAGACACATCGGACTTACTGGCTAAACTTGAGGATTTAACTATAGAACAGGGTGTGAAGTTATCTTCAATATATGTAGAAACACTATATAGTAGCATAACACATCAGTTGAGTTTACAGTCAGTAGAGTACTTTTTGAAAACCAGAAGTACCCAACATCATGCTCACAACATCTTTGTCATGGAACTTCTTAAATTTATTTTTATACACAATTAGTTCCTCTTCAGGCACGGTTTCTTTCACCAGTTCAGGGATATGCCAGTGGGGAGCCCATGTATCCCCACATATGCTAATCTGTACCTGGGCTGGTGGAAGAGAACAACCGTGTTCGAAAAGGAAGGAAGTTCGCTTATGTCTCATATACTTTATTGGGGACGTTACGTAGACAATGTGTTTCTGTTATGGCAGGGGGACACTGCAAGCTTCATGACATTTATGGTTTCTCTCAATAAAAATGACCTTGGCCTACATTTCACTTAAGAAATAAGTGAAACTGAAATCTCATTTTTGGACCTTAGGATGCATAACTATGGTAATCTTAGAACAGAGACCTACCATAAGGATATGGCTACCAACAGCTTCCTAAGGTTGAAGAGTTACCATCCCTTTGCTTTAAGGAGGGGAATACCAAAAGGGCAGTACCTAAGAATTAGAAGAAATTGTATGAATATTGAGGATTTTCATAAACAAGCTGGAGACTTATGCAACAGATTCCGTGAGAGAGGTTGCCCAGATGTGGTATTGCGACCAGCGTATGAACATGCATATAGCAGCAACAGGTTTACTTTACTACATCCGGGTAAGAAGTCTAGAAAGGAGGAATCAAGTGAAACATTTAGGATCATAGGCACTTATGATAATTTCTCTATGGAAGTAAGAAATATCTTTAAAAAAACATTGGGACAACTTGAGAAATTATGAAGGATGACTTTATCCCAAAGACCTATGATCACATTCATTAGGGGAAGATCATTAAGAGATAGGCTCCTACAGGTACCTGGTTAAATAGAAAACTGATTGGAATATTCAAATGCAGTGGTTGTGTTGCTTATTCTTATATACACCAAACAAAAAAATTTTTCTAGCAGTGCCCATGGTAAAACCTATGATATACAAAGGTTTTTATAATTGTCTGTCAGAGGGTGTAGTATATTTATGCACCTGCGAATGTAACCTACAGTATGTAGGGAAGACCAAAAGACAATTTAGGTGGAGAGTGGGTGAACAACTAGGGGACATAAAACACCATAGGGACTCCCCTTTGGCGAGGCATATTTTGGAACAGCATAATGGGATGGCTTCAATATTGAGAATTCTGATAACTGAACAAGTAAAGAAGACACCAAGAAAAGGTGATATACAGAAACCAATTATTGAGAAAAGAGACCAAGTGGATTTATCGACTGGGGACCTTACAGCCCAAAGGGCTAAATGAGTCACTATACTTTGGTTGTTTTATTTGATTAGTATAATTTGTCATGTCTCTCTGTCTATGGAAAACTGTACTTATCTAAGTCCTTCATTGAGTAATCTGGAAGTGATGTCGTAACTCAAAGTTTATGGGGCTTTTTTGTATCGGGCCCCTTGTGGTGTATCTATAATGTGTATTACATTTTTTTTATTATTTTTGGATAAGCCACTTTTTGGCATTATCAGAGACATGGCATTATAAACCATGTTTCTTTAATATCTACCATCCTAAGATTTACACATATGTATGTGTTTGATACGTATAACCATCTAATATTTGAACACATGTATGTTACTTATATATATAGGTTAGTACACATGTATTACAGTACATGCTGATTGACTATTTTGACAGAATTAGTGGCATAACAAAAAAAAACTAGTTGCCCATGATCACTTATCTGCAGTGTGGGTCTTTGTGTGCTTGTCGGTGGACAGCATTGCCCCTGTATATACATTGTTTGGGATGCTGAAATGGTTAAGACGATGCCCATGTTTTACCATTGATAGTAAAAAACAGGGTATCATATATCCTAATAAGTCTAGGACATAAGCCAACATATACACCCGGGTATTAGCTGCATATGCACTGACAGGAAGCACGATTCGGGCGAAACCGGAAGTGCATGATCGATGCATGCGCGGTAACACATTGAAGATGCCAATACACATGTGGGGTGTTCGGAAGCACACAGGTGCTTGCTGTTAGGACTGTCCTGTGTCCAGGTATGGTATCATTAGTTCTCATTCCAAGGAGGTGGGCTTATAAGTAAAATGGTGTTTCCGATGTTACTGGGTAGATAGCATTTATCATGTCAGCCCATTGAGAATTCACCATGTTAGTCCATTGAGGCATTTTGTGGTCTGTATTTGTCGGACCTGATTTTTTCCAGTGTTATTTTATTCAATTGGTGTAACATCATAGTGATATGAAGCTAATATCTTTCTTCTCCCCTGAGGAACCCTCTAAACTTTGAGAGAGGGAAACACCTTAGGAGTTTTTTTGTGGGGGCCATCTATATGATTTTTATGACTTGTTGGTCACAGGGTAAGTTCAGGTTGTAATAGGGGTAGTATAGGTGGTGGGGCCGCCCATGTCGGGGTGATTACTCTGCAGTAGTGTGCATCTAGACAGTTTGATGTAGTGTAGTGTAGTGTAGTGTTTAGTAGGGAAAGTTTTTACATCTATCTATTCTTTTGAAGACCTTCCCTTCAGCTATCCAGAATATCGTCATCTTAAGAACATCTTATGCTACCCTGGAAATGACATATCCATGGAATCATGAGTCTATCCGTCATGATTGATGTTTAATGAATTTTGACATGTATAATGTCCCTATGATTGCTACTAAGTGGTATTCGGAGATCTATGTTCACGGACCCAAAAATGAAGCATATAAGGAAAAGAACATTATACCTACTGTGAAACATGGAGGAGGTTTGGTTATGTTTTAGGGCTGCTTTGATGCATCTGTCACAGGGTTTGTTGAATCTGCACAGGGTACAATGAAATTTCAAGACAATCAAGGCATTCTAGAGCAAAATGTGGTGCCCAGTGTCAGAAAGCTTGGTCTTAGTCACAGGTCATGGGTCCTCCAAGAGGATAATGACCCAAAACACACAGATAAAAATATCAAAGAATGGCTAGGAGCAAAGCACTGGACTATTCTGAAATGGATTTTTGAGCCTTGATATAAATCCTATTGAACATCTGTGGAAGGAGCTGAAACATGCAGTTTGGAGAAGGCATCATTCAAACCTGACACAGCTAGGGCAGCTTGCTTATGAGGAGTGAGCCAAAATACCTGTAGAAAGGAGTAAAAGAATCTTTAAGAGTTAGAGAATTTGTTTGTTTGCAGTGATTGGCTCAAAGGGTAATGTAACAAAATATTAAGTTAAGGGTACCATAATTTTTGTCCAGTTCCATTAGTTTGTTTTTAAAAATGTTTGGTTGAAGAACGATTTAAAAACAATGACTAATTTTCATTTGTTGATTTTCAGAACATTTTATTTCATTATTACTTTTTTCAGTTTCAAGTTATTTCAATGACCATTGTGGGTTTTTTTTAACAGAAGGATACCAACAACTTTATCCAAATGTATATGCTTAGCCACTCAATCGCATAGAATCAACAGATCAAGAAATGGAGCCAAAAATAAACTAAGTTATAATACATAACTTCATAACTTAGGCCTACCCTTTTTTAGATATACATATGTATTCTATATAACTAAGACAAAAATAGCAATGGCTTAATCTTGCTATTTTTGGTTTTGTATCACTAATTCATTGCTTTGCCCTTATCCATTTATAACCTTCCTCTTGCTTCTTCTACCTCACTCTCTTCAATATACTCAAAATACATTTTAAGTCCTAATTTGGATACCAAGAGTTGTATTGAAAACCCACCCCTAAACCATCAATCTTTTCTTATGTAAAGAGATAAATTATGGTAACTTTGAACTTTGGATAGAAAGATTTGGAAGGGTTTCCTTATGTCTCTGTTTGGCATAAAATAGTATAGACTTGCATGACAATTGTTGGTACATCAGACTTTATCCATTTTCTTAGTAAACATGTCTGTACCACCAATGATATTATACAGTCTGTATTAATGGCAGAACCGCCCCTCCTCATCCTCAATATCTCCTGCAGTAAATAAGTGGAAAAGTATCAGGAGGTTTGCCAACTGACCTGGCTTATTTCATAATTTCCATAATTATTCGATAAAAGCAAGCACTTAATCCTATATTTTTCACGTTTATGATAGTTTCATTTTAAAAAGAAATGCCCAAGAAAAGGCACCCCAGATTTTTTTGAGTACTTTTTACCACGTATGGAAATGCCTCCTCATTCATGGTCATGAGCTGCTAGTTGGACACACAGAATGGATCAAAAGAGTGGGAGTGCTATTTAACTGAGTTAAAAAAATAAAAAGTTTTTTTTTCCTGTAAGATGTGGTTATAGCCTAAAATGTTTCATTTTCACAAGTGGTAATAGGCAAATCAGCACACCATTTGTTATACAAGTATAGCAGTATAGCATATGTAGTCATGGACTGCTGTTTGGGCAAAGTGCAGGGCTCAGAAGAAAAGAGGCCCTGTTTGGCTTTTGGAGTGCAGATTTTGCTAGAATGGTTTTCGGAAGCCATGTCACACCTGCAGATCCCCTGAGGCATTATTATTGTGGAAAAACCATGACCCTGTTTTGAAAGATACACCTATCCAAGAGTTTATCTGGGAGTGCAGTAAGATTTTGCCACTACACAAAACTTTCTAGACATTATTGTGCAAAAAAGTGAAAGTAAAAGTGAAAAAATGTAAAAATACAATCTCCAATCAACTCAAAAAACTGAAAAATAAAAAGTTCACATATTTGATATAGCCGCATGTGTATCGACATAGCCTATAAATCTTTCACGTTATTTAATCCGCACATTTTTGTTCATTCCACAACACATTTAATGTAAGAAAAAGTGATAAAAATAACATATAAACAGCAAAGTTTTACCAATGAAAATGTCAGTTCATCCAAAAAAACCTAACACAGCTCTGTATATAGAAAATAAAAACATTATAACTACTAGAAGAAAATGATGGCTAGATATTGCTTTACACAAGAAAAACACTTGTTTTTTTAAGTCCTACAGCATAAAAAATTATCACTGTAATCGTATCGACCCATGGAGTAAAACTAACATGTCATTTATACTGCACGGTGACTGCTGTAAGGAATAAAATAACACTACCAGGTTTGCTGTATCTTCTTTATCCTGGCTTCCAAAAAAAATTAATTTAAAGGCAATCAAAAAGTCATGCCCCTCCCCCAAAATGGAACAATTAAAACGCTGTCTCATCCCACAAAAAATACAAGCCTTTATACAGCTCCGTACACAGAATAGTAAAAAAAAATATGGGTTTCAGACTATGGTGATGCAAAAACATGTTTTTTAAATAAAAGTGTTTTTATTGTGTAAAAGCAGTAAAACATTAAAAAAATATACAAATTGGGTACTGCTGTAATTGTATCAACCTTTTGAGTAAAGATAACTTAACACTCAAAGTATACTGCACAGTGACTGCTGTTAAAAATAAAAAAACACTACTTGGTTTGATGTATTTTGTTCATTCTGCAGCAAAATTGATAAAAAGTAATCTAAGCGTAATATGGATCCCAAGATTGTACCAAATTAATAGTCAACTCATCCCGCAAACAACAAGCCCGTATGGAGCTCTGTATAAAAAAAAAAAAAAAGTTATGACAATAAGACTATTGCGACATACAAATGCATTTTTTTTTTACAAATGCATTACTACTGAGTAAAAGTAGTAAAGCATAAAAACTATACAAAATTGATATTGTTGTAATTGTACTGACCTGCATTGTAAAGTTATTGTGTCATTTATTTCACACAGCGAATGCTGTAAAAATAAACCCAAAAAACAATGGTGGAATTTCTGCTTTTTTCCATTTTCATGGTCCAGTGTGGGCCCAAAATGCACAATACGCCCTCAGATGAATTCCCTGAGGGATGTTGAATCTAAAATGTGGGTCTGTATACGGCTTAATGCACTTTTTCTTTCAGTATGCTTTCAGGGAGCTATGGAGAGTTAAGCAGTAGTGATCCTTTCCTTTATCTGCTGGTGGTGTTGTGTGGTGGCCATTGTCGCTGTGATGCCATGCTTTGTGTGGTGGTGCAGCCCAGAGCCCGGGGGGCTTGGTCTGGCAGAATGGTGTTGTTGGACCACTGGGTTGTGCCCCTCACTGGTGTGGCTGTTGCTGCAGTGCTACTCCCATTAGTGTAGGGACCCACTCTAAAGAGGTCACCGTGAAGTGGTAAGTGGGTTTATACCGTTTGATCAAAAAGTATACTCATGTTCATTTTTGCAAATTTTTGCTGAGAACCAGTAGATCAACATATAGTATGAGGATGTATGAACCATATCTTTTGGATATATTCCTTAAAGGAGTTGTCTCACGACTGGATTTCATCCTACCTTGGTGCTGTCCTAAGAGCTGTAGTTTTGAAATCAGGGGCGGGAGCACTGGCTTCCTGGAGTCCTCTCCCCCCTCCCTTCATCTAGGTGACGTCATGCTGCTGCGCTCGCTCCCGATGCTAACAGCATTGGAAGGGAGAACATCTCAGATCACAGAGTTCTCTTTCCCCTGCTGCTCACCATTCAATAGTATCCACCGTGTACACAGCACATATTTCTCTCCCCATACATCCATACATGACCGGGGCCAGGGGTTCCCAGCATAGGGAATTGAGCAGGGGGGAAGCGATTCAAATAATCTCTGATGTGTTGTATTTGCATGGAGTTATCTCAGTGCTACATCTGTCTGTGTCTGCTTAATTACTATTCACTGACTGTTGACTATTTCCTGCCTGAATCATTCACTTCAGCAGTGAAGCTGGTAAGTAAACAGGAGAGTGAATGCCTAATTGGCTGACTCAGAGCTGAATGACTTGGGCAGGAAAATAGTTAACGCAGTGAATAATTAATTAGCTGAGACACAGATAAGGCAGCAGAGGAACTGACAGGGGCTGCTAGTATGCCTGCTCTAAACTCATGAGCTGTGCCGCAGGGCAGAGCGAGGACAGAAGAGAGAAAAGGACAGGAATAGTTAAACTTGCGTGCTCGCTCCCTACGCGCCTGTGTGATAAGTATCGGAGATACAGCTAAACAGGGAGACAAGCAGTTCGTTGACTATAGAGACCTCAGCGCCTCTTGAAGCCATCTAAAAAACAAGTTCTTCTAGAAATCAGTAGGAGATTTTGTTATTGAAATATATTGCAAAGTGCTTGTTTTTTGAAGATCTTTAATTTGGAATGACAATCTTTGTAGTGAGACAACCCCTTTAAGGAGTTTAGTTTCCCAAATTAAGTCTTTCTAGGGGTGTTTTTTTAAGTTTTAGCACCTTAGTGTGTCCACAAACCTGTAATGGTCCCTAAAAAAATATGCTAATGGAATGAGATTGCAAAATAGCAATAGCTGCTGTATAAGTAAACCTCATCTCGAGTCCCAGATTGATATTCAACTGATTTTTACAAAATTCTAGAATTAGAATTTAGTAGATAATCTTAATGGGCTGTTTAATGATTTTAATAATGTTCAAACTAGGAAATTAGCAATTATTAAAGTAATAAGTAGGAAAGGAAAGATCCTCTTCTAATTCATACTAATAATTTTTTATTAACCAACCAAGATGTAAAAAACCCTTCGAAAATATTAGTAGATTTATTGGATGTTACCATATATAATATTACCATCTCTAATATATATTAATTAAACCATTTGACACAGGCAATTTAGGAACTTGCAACATAAAAAAGATTTTGGGAATTTTAGATTGTAGTACATTCAAATCAAAGGAAAAGTCGGTGCTGCTATTTTAACTGTAAGACACAGAAGACTTCAGATAAAGTATGATGGACATGGTGTTTCTAATGACATTTGAATTCTTTTTAATATTTTTAAACAGCTATGATACTTACAAACAATCAGCAAAGGCACTGACAGTTGGCATAACTTCAGATACTATATATTAATATCTAAAAGAAGTCATCAGGAATGGCTTCTGTCTTCTCTTCAATATAACTATTGAGTTATTGTTGAGGTACAGTATCTGATAGGGACAAAAAAGACAGAAACCAAGATATCTCTCTTTACAGACAATATATTAAGAACTCTTAGAATAACCTTTATTCCAAATTTAAGGATATCAAAAGCTATTTTAATTATAAAATGAGACATACCAAGAGTGAAATTTTCATTACATTCCCTGAACCTGCTACTAGATAGATTACAAATATAACTGTCCAAATCACTAAAACTACATAGCATATCTTGGGTAAAACAATACTAGAAATAAAAAGAAAAGGTAGGCCTTAAAAGGGTTGTCTCGCTACAAGGATTGCTTTTTATGTTAAAGATTTTGTAAAAACAAGTCACTTTGAATTACATGTGCATTAAACAGTGTCTACCTTTTTCTGAGATATACCCCTCGATGGCGGGCATCCTCCCCTAAGGTCGCTATAGCAAACAGACCTTTTCAATCTCTCATTAAGCTGCCACACTGTTGTATAGCTACAGACCTGGCTTCTACTGCACTAGTAGAGAGTTCACGCCCCGTGAATTCAAATTGAATCATAAAGCGGGACTGAGGAAAGATAATCAATGTAATGAGACAACCCCTTTAAATATAATTCCAGTGCTTAAAAAATAAAATAAAATGGTGGATAGATCTACTGCTGTTTTGTAGGATGAATTAATGTATTTAAAAATCTAGCATTGATAAAATTATTGAATAATCAGAACTGGCCAAAATTAACCTTTTTAGAACATGAAATATTTTACAGACCAATTTTTCAAATCTGATGTGTCAATTTACAATGGGTGAAATAAGCATTAAATATGTCACTAATTTTCTAAGTAAATATATTTCTAAAGATGCTAGTGACAAGAAATTCTCACCAGATGTCGGTAACAACACATCCAATCCGCACAGGAAAAACATTAAAGCATATGTGTAATGATGACAGATAATGAGAAATTACACAGGGTAAAAGTATTGAACACACGAAGAAAGAGTTATATTTTACTCAGAAGTTTGGTAGTCACTAAATGTTAAGTTAAAGGTACTATTATCTTTCTGTCAATATTCAATCAATTTAATTTTTACATCAGTTTTGTCAGTTTCAAGTTATTTTTTAGGGACCATTGTGGATTTTTCTTTCTTTAATAGAAGGGTACCAACGATTTTGCAGACCACAAAATAAAAATATATATATTATTATAAAATAATAATAATTATTATTATATATAAATATTAAAATATAATATAATATTGAAAAGGGATTAGGTGCGGTTGGTCATCTCCAGGTACATTTTCAGCCCGGGAAAAGGGTTTGTTTAAAAACTGACCGCAGCCAGTTTTATGGTCAGCTTGTGGTACATAAAAAACATAGCAAAAAAACAAATCCTATGCCTGTCCGGCTCTAACTAAACATCAGGATTCCTCTTTATCCCTGTGCCGGCCTAATATCAGTCACCATAATACAACAGTATGTGCAAACCACAAGCTCCGCTCCCACAAATTCTTAGCAAGTGACCTGTTCCGAGGCTGAGAGAGAGTGTGTCTGCAGCTCTGGCCTTATATGAGGTGGACACACCTAAGATTAATCAGTCAGCCCAAGACCCAGACTGACCAGGTGGAATGGGGGTCCCCTGGTGCAAACGTACATATCCTGGCGCTACGGTTATATACTTTTTGTTGGGCCTCCTGAGCCATATGCTGACGTGCAATAGGCATTATGGCCGCGATTCGATCCTGGATCTGCGCCACGTGCTCAATGATACTTCTATATGGGGTCGCTTCTTCTTCCCAGGCTTCTCTTGCTATATCTAGAAGGCCCCTAGGGTGACGAACATAAAGCAATTCAAACGGGAAATACCCTGTAGAGGATTGAGGGTCCTCGTGGATGGCAAACATGAGATAGGGAAGCAGGAAGTCCCAGTTTTTCCCATCTTTGTCCACCACTTTCTTCAGCGTGGCTTTGGGGTTTTATTAAACCTCTCTACCAGTCTGTCGGTCTGTGAATGGTAGACATAGGTACGCAGCTGTTTCACCTGGAATAACTTACATAGTTCCTTCATGACTCGGGACATAAAGGGGTACCCTGATCCATCAGTATCTTGTTCAGTAACCCCACCCGGCTAAACACCTGTACCAGCTCTTTAGCAATGGCCTTGGATGTGTTACGCAAGGGTATAGCTTCCGGGTACCGAGTGGCATAGTCCATGATCACGAGAATATGCAGTTTTGACAAGGGGCCCCACCAAATCCATTGCTATTCTTTTGAACGGCACCTCAATAATTGGAAGGGGAACCGGAGGGTTACGATAATGTGGTCTAGGGGCCGAAAGCCGGCACTCCGGGCAGGATGCACAAAAATCTCTCACATCTTTATGAACTCCCGGCCACAAGAACCGTTGAAGGATTCTTTCGGTAGTTTTTTCGACTCCCAAATGCCCTCCCATTAGGTGACCATGGGCAAGCTCTAGTACAGTCCTTCTATAAATCTTAGAGACAACCAGTTGCTCCACCAGCTCTTCCCCCCTTTTAACCCAAACTTGGTTTCAACCCAAGTCCTCTTACAGCCTTGGGATGGGAAGGAAAGTCTGGTGTCAGGCTCCACCGGGTTATCATCAATCACTTTAACACTTTCCCGGGCTCTGGCAACAGTGGGATCTTTTAACTGTTCCGCCCCAAAGTGGTCCCTTTGCACCTCAAGGTCAGGAATTCTGTCACTAGTGGGCTCTGGAATGCTCTGACCTTCTGAGGACACACCCTCATAGGGTTCAACCTCTTCTCCTTCCCTAGCCATAACAGAATAGGGAAAAGTTTCCTCCTCAACTAGGGCTTCACTCACAGGCAGTGCATTAGAGACTCTATGTCCTCACAACTCCCATAAATGGGGGAAGTCCCCCACCATGATGACATCATGCATTAAGAAGGGCACTACCCCCACTATTAATTGTGTGGCACCAAACTATGTATGGATGTCCACTATAGCCGTGATGTAATGCCGAGTGTCCCCATGTATGCAGTTCACCCTTATAGTTTTTTTCAGACGGGTTTATGGTTTCACCAAATCGGCATTTTCTAGGGTCACCAGACTACCTGAGTCTAACAACGCCTTCACCTCATTACCTTGTACAGTAATAGAACACATGTATGTCTCACCCTCAGCATCTGGAAATGCTACACATGCACACTTAGCATACAGTGATAAATGGCGATTGCATAAGTTGTACAGTGGGCAATTGGTAACCATATGACCTGGCATTTCACATAGGAAGCATTTTATTAAGTCCTTACTGAGTCTCTTATAGAGCCCCGACTTCCCTGGCACGGTTTGCTGGTTTCTAGAGCCCGGGCCGTCAGTCTCTCCACGTGCACACACAAATATATCCAATCTGCCAGTCCCCTTTTCCCTTGGAACAGTCTTACCAGGTAGTCCTGGAGATCTCCGCTGTGGGGCTAAAGGGCGCTGTGGCAGACTCATCAGCTCCTCCGCTGCGGTGTACCTCTCCAGCAACTCCACCATCTGGGCAGCGTCTTTGGGGTCTCCATGGCTCTCCCATTTGCGCAAAGTGACTGGGAGGGATTTCAGGTACTGGTCCATCACCACCCGTTCCACCATCTGGGGGCCTGTTAGGATCTCCAGCTGCAACCACTTCTTGGTCAGGTGTATGAGTTCATGCATCTGAGAATGTGGAGGTTTATCCATGCTGTAGATCCAGGTGTGCACCCGCTGGACACGAACAGAAACCGTGACTCCAAGGCGGGTTAGAATTTCCTTTTTCAACATGTCAGAGTTCATAGCATCCCGAGTTTCCAGGTCATAAAAGGCCTTTGGGGGTTCTCCTGAAAGGAAGGATGCCAAAAGTCCTGCCCGCTCTCCCTTTGGCCAACACTCTCGTTCGGCAGGTCTCTCAAAGGTAGTCAGGTAGGCTTTCACGTCATCAGCTGCTGTCATCTTTTGTAGGAAATAACTGGCTCTTATGGAGGCTTGAGCAGTGTCTGCAACACCTGGGAACTGTCCAGCGACACTGGAGAGTTGCTGCACGACCACTTTAGGGGTCTACCGGTCTTTTCTCTGCTTGTCTTGTGTAGCCTCAAATTGCGCCGTCAGCCTGCGGCTTATTTCCTTCAGCGCTCTTTGCTCCAATCTGGTAGCCTCCTGTTGTACACAGGTAGCCTCCTGTTGAGATGCCACAGCTTGTAATATCTCATTGATTACATTCTTCATTTTCCAAACAAATAGGAATCCGGCCCTTTAAATTTCAGTTTTGCTTTCTTGTGCCAAAAAATTAATGCTGACACTGTGTTCCACTCACCTAGCTTGTGAACAAGCTCCAGGGAGAGGAGATAGGACAAAGAAACAGCATGCAATGTGAAGGAGAGTTTTAGGTGAACACTTACTAAGATATCAAAAGAAGTGCTCACCTGATTGAGCTGTACTTTGTACAGTACAGCTCGCTGAATCACGTTCCCTGTGCGGGACTAGTAGGGATGCAGCTCCAGCACAGCTCCTGCTGAGCGGCCACGTGGGATGCCGAAGGTAGGTAAAAAAACAGAGTAGCGAGTCTCATGTTTAGGAGAAACAGCTCCGGGCCGTGAAGTGAGAGTGCAAACCTTTTCAGATGGAGACGATCCACAACATAGGTGTATAGAGGTGGATTAAGTGATGAAATTTTATTGGAACATGACACGTTTCGCTGGACATTCAAACCAGCTTACTCAGAAAATTAATTCTTACGCATCCTCCACCACTTGTAAGGGATTTGGTAGTGGGTTGGTCGTTTCCTGGGTAGACGGGCACAGTTCAGAGGGCACAGAAGTCCAAACGACAAGGAAAGTTCGTTTAAAAACTGACTGCAGCCAGTTTTATAGTCAGCTTGTGGTACATAAAAAACAAAACAAATACTACGCCTGTCCGGCCCGAACTAAACATCAAGATTCCTCTCTATCCCAGTGCCGGCCTAATACCAGTCACCATAACATAACAGTATGTCCATACCACAAGCAAGTGCTCCCACAGGTTCTTACCAGATGACCTGTTCCCAGGCTGAGAGAGAGTGTGTCTGCAGCTCTGGCCTTATATCAAGCGGACACACCTAAGATTAATCAGTCACCCCAAGACCCGGACTGACCAGGTGGAATGGGGGGTCCACCCTCGCTTTCCCCACTCCAGCAAACCAGCCCTTGCAAATGGGCTTTACCTAAACCCAACACATAGAGATATTTAGATCTCTGACGCTTCTATTTTCTGGTTGCTTTTTACCTGGCAGACATCAGGAAACTTGGGCAAATATACACTCCTTCTATTATCAGTCCAGACACTCTGTCACTATATATGTATATAATATATTTTATATGTATAACAATAAAAACTTTATATATAGACCAATAAAAACAAGTGCACAGTCGACGCGTTTCATGCGGAAAACCCGCGCTTCCTCAGGACAGATACACTTCAGTACAAGTGTCTGCTTTAAATACAGTTTGTTTGTGGAGATGCTGCATCTAAGGCGCCGAAAAGAACAAAGTCTCAAGCTTGTAACAAAGACTGTCAGGTATGTGGTACTAACAAGGTGTCTGAGTGGAAGGAATAGCTGTCAATCACGGTTGACAGAGAGGATGTTGCTTTATCAAGGAGATGGATGGGTAAGCTAAATGTCAATCACTTTAGAGAAAGCTTTAGGGAATACAACAGAGATCAGAATCGCTGTGTGTGATGTCAATCAAGAAGATGTATCGTTTGTGGTGATAGGTCTATGGGAGGACAAATGAATGCTAATTCTGAGTGATAGATACAAAATTAAAAATAAAAGGACACCAAAAGCTATGATAAAGTCCAATATATAGCGACTAATAGTGGTATTAAGTAAAAAATATGCTAGCAATGTTTATTGACTTGGATGTAACTATACTGAGTATTTTGGAAAAGTAATAATCACGATGGAACGAAGTATTTAGAAATTATTTAGTGCAAAACTGTGATGGAAGTGAAAAAATCAAATCTAAAAATTAGAATAGTAATTATAGATCATATAGAGTGTTATAGCAAAATAAAAATAAAAAAATAAAAAAATTTGATATTTAACGTACGTTAGCACTATTTATAAACGTAGTGTGGCGATACTGTGTATTGTAGAAAAATGAAAATATTTTAAAGTATTAAGGAATGAGTGAGTGTAAAAACTGTTATAGAAGTGAGAAAAAAAATATTAAAATAAATTAATAATTATAGATCCTATAGAGTGTTATAGCAAAAAAGCAAAAAAAAAAAAAACAAAAAACAAAAAAAAAAAAGTATTTGGGTTTAAAAATTTTTTTATTTTAAAATTTCGCCCTTTTTTCTTTTAAGACCTCCGGAGCAACGTCTGTAACAAAAAAAAACCAAAAACTTTTCCCGCGTTTTTTTTGAACTTTAAAACCTGGTTTTGTTTGATTTATGGGGAATATTTTCTATGGGGTTTTTTTTGAATCCCAGAAAAACCCGGTTAGGGTTTTTAACGTGCAGTGAGGGGCAAACAATCTGTGTTAAATGGGTTTTTTTTTTATCCCTGGCCGTTTTGACCGTTCATTTTTAATATGAATAAACGGGGGTTTCCCCCCCAAACTTATTGGGAGGGGCACAGCTGCACTCCAAAACGTAAAAAATATGATTTATTTCAGTTTAGTTGGAATTTAAAGGGGGAAATGTTTTTTTAGAAAACTGTAGATGAAAATGATTATTTAAAAGGGGGGAATTTTTTAAACAAAAAAACCCATCTGGTTTGGCCACAGGGAGACTCCCCTGGTTGAAAAACTTTTTGTTTTAAATTATTATTAGTTTTGTTTCTTTTCCCGGGGGCTTAAAAAAGTTGGAGGTCTTCTGTAAATAAAAAGGGGGTTGGGTTAGGAAAATGGGGGCTCGGGAAAAGGATCCCTGAATTCCAAAATTTAACCCAGTGATTTTGAAGGGCTTCTTTAATTTTTTTTATGAATTGAATTGTAACAAGTTAAAAGAAAAAAATTATTTTCTGTCAGATTTTTTTTTGTAAAAATTCCCTTTCCTTAATTACAGTATTAAAAATTTTTTTTGTGTAAAATTTTTTTTTTTGGGTTAAAACATCCTAAAAAATCTGAAATTGGAAAAAATTTTTTTTCTTTAAAAATCTTTTTTCAAGAAAGGCAATTTGCTTGTTACAGGGGGCTTCCCCTTTAACATTCTTTTTATCCTCCTAAATTTTTCCGTAAAAATTTTTTAAACGCCAGGGGGCCCTGTGGTAAATTTTTTCGGAA